>OMLP01023901.1:20032-39603 GCA_900302685.1 Spondyliosoma cantharus | reverse complement strand
TTGAGGTGATTATCCCGTTTATTCTACTTCTTGCTTGCCAACATAATAAAACAATTCAAATACTTTAATAATTATGCTTTTTCTTATTAGTATTTCATGCTTATTAAATGTATACTCTGTTTGAGTTCATCTCCCTCAAAAAGTAGTCCTCTTTAGAACTACATCTTCAATTGTACGCAGCTCCTCATCTGTCAGATCTCAGAAACAGGTACCCTGGGCCTTGTCTTTTTCTTTTTGTCATTCCGTCGTTCTCCTCGCTCTTTAACCAGTCCTCAAATGTCTTCCCTTCTCCAAATATATTAAAATTGACAATGAATTTGTCCATATTTAAAACGCTGCAATGTTTAGAACTACGGCGAATAACGTTAGCTCAACTGTAGCTAACGTTAATTAGTTTCTATAGCAACCACACAAGGCTGCATCTGATCACTAACGTTAGTTTAATAACATAGTTGCTACATTGTATCTTGCTTACACAACTAGATTTCCGACACATTTTAGAAACTTTTTTAAACAAGGTTTATTTTTACAATGGCCCTCATGTTTGAAATTTCTGTGATAGAAAAAAAATACAAGCGGCGTATTGATCTACTATTTGATGATGCTGTGCTCAGTCAGCGGGCACCCTGCCGGGTTAATGCCCTCCTCCCAGCCAATCAGTATCAAGCATTCTTAAACGAAGTAGAATAAACAGAAACATTCTCAAGATCAACTCCTGAAGGGGACACCCCTGAATGTTTATAAGGACAGCCAGAGAAATGTTCTAGCCCTGTTTGTGGTGTTTTTATTGAGACCTCGAGACGTTTACAGCAGTGTTTGTGGTGACTGAAACAGGGAGCTATTTTAAGCCATGACACTGTTTTTCTAACCCAAACTGAGAGTTTTTTGTGCTGAAACCTAAAACTTTGTAACAAGAGAAAATTAGCATCTCTGTTTAAAGTTGATTTTTGCAAAATATCTACTTACCACCAGCACCACGCTGAGAGACTCCAAAGAGACAGGTGTGTAGGTTGCAGGTTGATTGGCAGTGGACCAAACCACTGTGAAGCATATGGAGAGGGGGAACCAATCTTTAGAAACTTAGAAACACATTGTTCCGCATATTTAATAAGCGCAAGTGTTTCACTGCACATTGTTATATACTTTCATATAATATGTTTTCACTGATAAAGGTTATTGAGGGGGACAAATCTCTCTTTTTTTCTAGAAAGGGGAGCTCCGGACCCTCAGGGCTGTCACAGTGCTCCTAAAAAGATGCAACCAGGCAGTCCAACCTATGTATTTATACTGTAATTAAAAATAACACTGACCCACTTGTATTAAGTTGTAAATAAAATGTAGTGTAATGATTGTAATATAATTCCTCACATCAGATCATGGGTCATTATAACATCGAAAAATCTTTTTAATTTTTTGGTTATGTACAGAAGCCCTAAACGGTCATGGGTCGAAAGATATAATTTCCTCCACTTTTCCGTGATAATGAGTTAAATTCTATTTGTTTCCTCAAGATCACCAGTCATGACATTTTCATGAAATAAATTGTTTTCTCAAGCAAACAAGCTTCGTTATCCTAAGATTACAAGATAAAATTAATCCATTATCACAAGAAAACAGAAGATTGTTCCCTCTTGTTCCTTAACAAAAATGTCTATGAGATGGCATTTTAACAAGTTTATCAACTGATTTGAGTTGAAAAAGTCAGATCAAGGAGTAACTCTTTATTATGGGAAATGGAGGAAATAATATGTTTGACCCATGACTGTTTAGGGCTTCAATAGTGATGTCCATGGTTGCTAACACTGTCACTTCATCATGTTACTGTCCTGTATTGATCTCTTATATTTACATCTTCAAAATTCGAATAACATGTTTATTCATTTCCAAATGGTGATGGTTATTCCAGAGATATGCAATACATCCACATTTGAAGAGACAAAGACTTGTCTAAACCTTAAGTTCTAATTTCTCCAATGCAGACCACATGTTATTCTGACATCGCTGCTGCCTTTACATATGACAGTCAGGCTATCCCCCGGAGAGCCATTGGGAGCCAGTTTTATCTGAGCCCTACAGACAGCTGCCTCCAGTGGTTTGTGTTCGCTGTTATATGTGAATACAACAAAGGGCAGGGAGACATTTTACAGAGTGATTTTAGATCAATCACAGCACACATATACACACACTTTTTTGAACATGTGTGCTTGACCAGTACATGATAAATCCTCTGACAACGTATTCAATTCAGCGCAGCAACACACAAATGAGTCATTCCGATTTCATGTTGCAGTCATCTCCGGTGGAAACAAGCTGATGTTGATTGATGGTGAGTCCACTGATTTTCTCTGCACTCAAACACGATGTGAAATAACTGCACAAAGATATGCACTGACTAATTTATTTGTCACATTTTTCAGCCAACGTTGAAAACATTGAAATTTCTGCAGTGAGAGCCTCCGGAAAGTGTCAGTCAAGTACAACATTTTAACTTTGAATGTCACTAATGTGTCGAAGGTGTGTAAGTGACGACTATCTCGAAACACTAATGTCTCTCTTATATGTTGAATTGACACAATATATGTGATGACACTTTCTTGCTGACAGAATTCAGTTTAATTGGATCCACAGAGACACACAAGACACATCAATTTGGCTTTTTATATAAAACGTTTTGCGTTCTCTCACAACATTGTTTGCTTTGTGAGCCTCCTGACAACTGCATCATTTCAAATAAAAGGACAGGTACAATCATGTTCAGTGAAACAAGAGTCTTTTCTCAAGATAATTAGTGGGAAAACTTTTCATTTTTGAGTCACCGAGACTGCAAGCAAAAACACAGAACAACAGCACCAACCATCTTTGTCTTTGTCATATTCACTTTCATCAATATTTACAGCTTCTAATGCTCACTCTTACACGTCAAACTGAATATTTGTTTGCACCATCCTTGCTCTAAAGGTTCATTAGGAATCCCTTTGTGAAGAATCCTTGCTGGCTCCAGTGTGACTGAAATCGATCACATTTGGAAAATACCACCAAACTGAACCTCGTCCATCTTTGAACTGAATCCAAACATTTAAAAAAAACGCAAATTTTCTTACTCCAGTGATGATGTAAAGTGGTTCTGCGGCACATTTTTCTTTCTACAATTTTTTTAGAGTCACAACCCCACAAAATAACTTGTTTCACTATCAGAATTTGTGCCATTTGGGCCAATAAAATTTGTAAAGTCTGGGCGCTAAACCAGAAGTTAGCCGTAACCACTCTACGGACCGCACAACATGGAAGATCCCGGTATTTTCATACCCTGGAAGTCCAGCTTTTTTGGCTCAAAATGCTGTTGAACAGCTTTCATAGGAATGAATGGGGCTTTGCCTCCAGCGTTGTGTCCAGATTGAATATAACACCTTTGCACTGGACCCTGTCACATCCTGGTGCTAGCCAGCCATCATGGGTACAAAGCAAGTAAATCTTCGGCCTGTGTCTCCTGTTTTTACGAATCCAGGAGCTGTGGACATACTGTGCACTTCTAATACCATACCATAATTGTTCTTATAACATTCAGTCAAGAAAACCTTTAAAAAAGGCAAATGATGGAGTTAGTACACACCAGTGGTTCTCAAACTTCATTAGACCACAAACTCAACCCATATCACAAACTAAATATGGTTTTGTACCCAGGGTCCCCTATCTGATAAGAATTTTCCTTTTAGATGTCTTTTTTTAAAGAAAGTCAACTCTATTGTTTCCTTACTCATGGATGGAAGGTGAAAATAAATGATTCCCTTTTAGCTGGTCAGCCCTTGGAACCCCCTTCAGGTCCCTGGACCCCACCTTGAGAAACAACTGGACGAGACAAAGAGGGAGGGCAGGAATGTGCTTTAAAGAATGGATATAGCGCCTGATTTACCCAATTGATGTGAAAGTCATCACGTATATAATGTATCTCTCGTTTGGCTTTGTTCATTTGAAACCAAGAATAACTTAAACAGCACAGTCTTTCTGATCAAAGCAGCCGACCTCTGCAGCAGTCTCTGGTCAATCACTCAGTTCTGCCATCATCTTGATCTCCATGAACCAGAGTCTCGCATGCTGATGTCCACTTTCAGTCCATAAACCCCGCCAGCCCCACCGAAAATGTTTTACAAAATTTGACACTAAGAGGTTTTTTGTAAGAGAGTACCACAAATGAGCGACCACTGCTGCAAACAGACACACCACAAGCTTGACTCACGTTGGCAACAGCAGTACAGATGGAATATTTGTGGGGTCAGTGGTAAAATGGCAGCCCTCCAAATACGCGCGCGCGCACACACACACACACACACACACACACACACACACACACACACACACACACACACACACACACACACACACATCACATTTAACACATTTAATCATTCCTGATGTCTGAAGTCACTAAGCGCTTTTTGCTCAAGGTCCGAAAAACAATAAATACACATTTGCACCTGGGCAGACGACTGTATTTTCCTGCAATGTTATGCGGTGTTGATCTGTTTGGGTCACCTCATCATTCTCTTCACACCCATGCCGTCTTGTTGGTGCATGATAAACACTGATCAGAAACCACGATAAGCACAATCAGTGAAAGTTTTCGTGCTGAGGGCCCAGAGGAGGCTGTTCTCAGACATTAGTCTCCTCTCCTTCCGGAGGGTATGAGCGACACTGCGCCTTCTCCTCCAGACACACGTCCTCTGTGGCGGTGCTAATGCGACTGCCGGTGACTCTGCGTGGCAAGAAAGAGAACTGCAGGGTGTGCCTGCTCTTGGCGGGCCGGCCTTTCCCCGTCCCGTTGCTGTAGGAGACGACCAGTCGGCGGTTCTCATCGGGTGCGGCGGAGCACGAGGGTGCCCTGTCAGCTTTGTTGAGGCGAGGCGAGTCGCCGCTAGGGTCGCTGGTGTTGTTGTCATGGAGATAGGGCAGATTGCCAGTGGCTATGCTGCCGCTCTTGATGTGCGGCGTGTGGCTGTGGGTGTGGCGGTACTCCTCATCGATGTCCTTACCCAGCTTCCACCGCTTCCACTTTTTCAACATCTCAGACTGCACCTGAGGGATGATGGGATGGCAGATAGAGGAGAGACGCTTGAAGGTTAGTGATGAAGATTAAGTAAGACACCGGGCACTTCATCAGATCTACGTCTCTTGCCAAAGACTACATTTCAAGGTTTAGAGATTAGCAGAAGGATAACATTGTGTCCATCCCACTTTGTAGACAGAAGAATCAGTAGAACTAGAACAAAGATCGAGCTTTTAGAGATAGAAGAGGGCCGATAATTTATCTTTTCTATGAAGGGAGAGGAAGAAACTGCAGCAATGGCAGAGATTAAAACAAGGTGGTGATCGAAATGAATGCACATCTCTTACCTCTTTGTTGACAAAGCAGTACAGGATGGCAACCAGCAGGCCCTAAAACAGAACGCAGAGTTTTAACAGTTCAGTCATACTAGAAAATACATTTTCACTATTACTCAGTCTTTACTTTGTATTAAAGTACACAGCTCCAAACATTGAATCTTTTAATAATCAACAAATATGACTTTTGGCTTCATTTTCTAGAACTGCACTGTTGTCCAAAAAGCACATTGTAATTCATTTAAAACATATGAAAGAGCAATTTCACTGATGTTCAAAGGAGAGATGTGTGAAAAAGTGAAAGTTAAGTAACATGTGAGGTTTTGCTCCAACCTGGAAAGAGTTGAACAGCAGGTCACAGAAGAGGCGAATGAGGCGCAGCATGGAGCCTTTAGGGACCGACTCGTCGATGACGAAGGTGAAGAGGATGGCGTGAATCCCCAGCAGGGGGATGAGAGTCAGAGTCGACTTTGCTAATCTAGATCAGAGGAGAAAAAGGAAACAGGGAATGGTTGTAAAGATTAAATGTGACAGGAAACAAGACAGGTCTGTGACCTCCATTGTCATCTGGAAGAATTCAGTCATCAACACACTTTTTTGTCATTTTGGAGGAAAAACATAAAACTGTACAAACATACAAGAGGAGAAATACACTGATCAGCCATAACATTATAACCACCTGCCTAATATTGTGTAGGTCCACCAAAAAAGCTTTGACCCATCGAGGCATGGACTCCACAAGACCCCTGAATGTGTGCTGTTGTATCTTGTACCAAGACATCAGCAGCAGATTCTTTAAGTCCTGTAAGTTGCGAGGTGGGGGCTCCATGGATCGGACTTGTTTGTTCAGCACATCTCCCAGATGCTTAATTGGATTGAGATCTGGGGAACTTAGAGGCCGAGTCAACACCTTGAACTCATTATTGTGTTCCTCAAACCATTCCTGAACCATTTTTGCAGTGTGGCACAGCACATTAGCCTGCTGAAAAAGGCCATTAGGAAATATTGTTCCCATGAAGGGGTGTACTTGGTCTGCAACATTGTTTAGGGAGGTCAGGGTTTCCCAGCAGAATGTTTCTCAAAGCATCACACTGCCTCCGCTGGCTTGCCTTCTTCCCGTAGTGCATTCTGGTGCCATCTCTTCCTGCAGATAAGTGATGCACACACAACCTGCCATCCACATGATGTAAAAGAAAACGTGATCCATCAGAAGAGACAACCTTCTGCCAATGTTCTGCGGTCAAATTCTGATGCTCACATGCCGATTGTGGATGCTTTCATCAATCACCTCTTAGTGGTTATACTGTTATGGCTGACAGGTGTGAATTACACTTGATTATGGTCTTCAACGAAGTGAAGCTCTGAAATGAAATGCAGGGTGGTAAGATCCTTATTTCTAAGATTTTAAAGCAGCTACAGTTTAATCAGAGTTTCTTTATTAGCATTAGACTAAGGGGCGTTCACGGTGGTGAATAACTATCACGTCTTTCAGCTCATTCTCGAGTCCACATAGAGTATTTTTCAGCCAAAAATCCCAGTATGCCATCAGCCACACATTTTATTTTTCTTTCAGAATAAGAAATACTTCCCTCACCTGAACTTGTAGTCAGTGTATCTCATCTGGTGAGCTCTGAGTTTAGACATCAGGATTTTGATAATTCGGATAAATATGAAGAAGTTTATCTGGAATAAGAAGAGAAGTCAAATAAAAGCAAAACAATATTTATTATAATAATAATCTGCAAAAAATGTTCTTTAAGTTTTGAGATGACATAATTTCTAGAAAAAGACACTCCCAAAAATGTCTCGAGTCTTTCTGTGCTTTGAACTGGACACACACACACACACACACACACACACACACACACACGCACACACACACACAGACAAGCACACACTCACACACAAATTATGAGCTAGTGCAGAACCCTCTCTGGTGACAGAGAACATTAATTATTACAGCACTCAAGTTATAAGCACTCCAAGTTTGGTAACATGTGTATGTTGTATTGAATGATGTGTCCGTGTGAATGTGTGTTTGAGTGCGCCCTTTTATTTTCTTTTCTTACGTGTGAATGTGTGTGTGTTGAACTGCCGGGTGGTGTTGTTTGGATTGTTGGAGGATGACATTTGACATTGTGTCTGTTACACAACCGTATGGCAACTATTTATGCGATGACAATAAAGAGAGTTTTTCCACGCGGCGTGCACACGCTGTGTGAACAACACAGTACAGGAAACGTATGGGCTTGTGAATATTTTAGTGTGTGTGTGCACGTACGCTTTCGCACGAGGTCACAAAGGTTGCAACTGTTACTGTGTGCACTTGTGCTCGTAAGTGTGTCCATCCATAACGTTGTTTGTCTCTATGGAAACAAGAGGCAGGAAACGCACAAGGAATTCCACAATTTTATTTATGTGTGTGTGTGTGTGTGTGTGTGTGTGTGTGTGTGGGTGCGTGTGTGTGTGTGTGCGAACGCCAGAGAGATGCGGTAGTCCAGGAAAACTTTATAAACTTCTTGATCTGTCAATCTGATTCTGATTATTACCTGTTTCCAGTTTTATTCATGCAATTGTTTTTTATTAATTTTTGATCCATAGAAACTCTTTCAGGCACAGTTATCGACTCAAATGAAAAACAAAACATACAGAAGACAATGTTTGCACCTGTTTGCTCACATTGCTGATTAATTAGCAAGAGATGTAGGAGGATTTTTTTGTTTTTTTCTTTTTAATTGAACTTGTCAGAATTTGGAGGGAACAGATTGGTACATTTGTATTTATGCTTCACACCATGCGTAGGGCTACGAACCCTCCAGGTAAACTTAAAGTGACGCGTTGCGCATAAAAGAAATGAAAATATCCCAAAGGAATAAAAACAATAACACAACAAAGAAGATTATATATATATTATATTATAACTATATAAGATGACAAGGTTGATACAAATTTCTCCAGCTGTATGACATCAGTCTTGAAATCACTGTGGAGAAATGATTACAGTGTTTGGCTTCAGAGCTGCTTTGTGTGGAACAGGTCAAACCATCTACTGTATAAGGGCGGGGACACAATACTAATTCGGGGATTTTTAAACTTGCAACAGTATGTCAAGGGCTGCAAAGATTAAATACAGTTTAAATTCAAATTTAAAAAAAGTACATTCATCATCGCCAAGGAGGTTTTGTTCTCTTGGATGGAGGATTGGTCTCGGCCCAGAATAGACCACAATAACTGAATTTGGTGGAAATTGGAACAATTTGATGCTGATCCAAATAAAAATTTGGATGTAATGGGTAAATGTGCAATGTAAATGTGTTTAATTTGATACTGAATCAGGCTTGACTGAATTAAAGGGGACTGTTGGGCCTTGGAAGAGGTACGCGCTCCACTGAGGGCTCTGTTTTTCATTTCAGTCAATAACCTTGTTTATCCTTATCTTCCGTTTTAAACAATAACAATGATAACAGTAACACATTTTATCCCAGAGCAACATGCAACAAAGCAACACTCTTATCATTATCAAAACATGTTGGACTAATACATACAGTCACCATTATCTACATGCTACGTAATCGAGGTGAACACATTTTCTCAGTGTCTGATCTGCATTTCAGCACATCTCTATCTCTATTCACAGCAACATCTGCCAAGAAACACAAAGACACAGCTGCTGCTGTGTGTGTGTGTGTGTGTGTGTGTGTGCGCGCACACGCGTGTGTGGTTTTGAAGCTCGATCACATGCCAGCACAATCCTAGACTTGAATTTCCGTCATCACATTGTTCAATCGCAAACTGGCAGAGAGAGAATATGAGCGTAGGAGACAGACAGACAGACAGACACAGACAGCCTTACCAGATAAGCAAACAGTATAGGAGAACGGATGATCCACCAATATCCCATGTTCATATTCCTCTCCCAGCACCTACAGGCACACACATTTTACACTGTAACTTACTGCCGTCATCATCATGATTCAGATTCAGCTGTTACTCTACATCCACTGCCTCTCATTTGATGTGACCATTAAAAAAGCAGACTTACTCCTCGTTCTCATCCAGATATTTCACTGTGATCCACGGCAACACAAATATGAGGGGCGCACCTGAGAATGACAGAGGTAAGATGTGAAAGTGATCTGACCTTTGAGTGAAACTTTTTTAAGTCATTTCACCAGACGAGCGATGACATCATATATGTCACGGATGTTCTCCTGGCCTGCTGATCATTCACTCCAAGGCTTCATTTTGAGTGCACACAACAAAATGTGAATTACAAATGACAGTTCATTCTTTAATCTGGTTAATATCACATCACACCTACATGATTGTATTAGCCACGATACAGCACCAAACATTGTGATCATTACTTATGATCACAAGTTTAAAATCTCGTCATCTCAAGACGGATATTTCTTCTCTCTCCTCGTACCCGACGAAGATTTCAAAGGTCTCAGCATAACCATGTCATGAAATTGCTGTCTCAGAATAGCGAGCTGAAAAAGTAATCACAGAGGCATCATTTATTCTAAATAATTAAGTTGTAACCTCAAGAAGAACAGGCCTGAAATGACAGGAATAAGCTGGCAGGAAGGAAGGCAGGAAGGCGTCTGAATGTTGCATGCATTATGTGACCTGAGGATTCACACAATTATTCATTACAATTATTCATGAAGTACATTATTGGAATCATGAGAAGGAAATTTAGTTTATGTCTTAAAGCAACATTATGTAACTTTTTTGTCTCTTAAAATATCAGCTTCAGAGCCATGTTGATGGCACAGTGTCTTATAACAGGGTGAATGGTGTCTCTGTCACTTGTTTCTGCTTGTAACTGCAGTGAGAGGGCCGGATCACAGCATTACATACATGTTAACTTCAACATCCAAGTTTTCAACACGTAACATTGTTATGATGTAATGACTTTTGTTTGTAGTCAGCACCTACAAACTGTTACAGACCTGGTATTTATATTCAAGACCGTGTTGTTCCACTGTGCAACTGCGGGGGGCACCAAATTGCACAAAATGTCAATTTCTACATAATGATGCTTTGACGTTTGTGTATGCTTCTTATGAAAATGTATTAGCTACCCCTCAGTATTTACTTTAAAGGGGAACTACTGCATATATGCGAAAAAAAAATATTTTCTGCATTAAGAAGGAGAAGAATCTATATATTTCTTGCTCATACAGATTTTTTGTCTTACATTACGCAATACGTTTTTTGTCTCGCATCTCTCACTTTCCCTGTGTCTGATTGTCCCTCAGTTTATCTGTCCACTGTTTCCCCCATGGTCGAAAAAAAGGTGGCTTAGGTGCCATCTTGGATGCCCCTAAAGTAGTTAACACATGATAAACTGCCCTTTTTAGGGGGCCCCCCTCTACAGTCCCGTTTCTGTGCATTGGTACCCCACCATGCATCACAAGAATCTGATTGGTCAGTTGCAATGATGGAGCAACATTTAATTATGATGTTCCAGGAACAACTCTTAAGACGGCGATATCAGATTGCGCACCCACACTCATCTCTACCCGTTGATATTTCAGAGCCTGTCATACTACATCTGTCCACTACATGCCCTCTGAGATTTCTAACACTTCACTGATGTTACCATCTCAGTCAGTATTTGCTAATCAGTCTATACACATACCTATTAACCATTCCTGTACCTGACTGACTTGCAGTTGCTGATGACTGTGTTCCTGTTAATGTTACGGTTACAAATATGTGAATGCAGGCGAATGACTACCACCAGAGTATAAACAGCTGTGCTTCTTACCCCAGCCAATGGCCAGGTAAATGTAGAAGTACTTCCTCTCGCTGAACACGGTGATGACCAACAAGCTGTGCAGGTAGATGCCCTCCACCAGCAGCCAATAGTTGTTGGCCATCACACTGTACTGCATCATCACCATGGCACCACGGCACCACGTCACAGCCTGACAGATGACACACAGGCGGGGGTGGTGAGGATACAAACAATCAGCCAAGGTTACTCGGTTACTTCTCCAAAGTTACAAATCAAGTCCTAAAATGGTGCTTTAAATCAGAACTCTGCTCAGGTCATGGCTGTCCTCTGCTTCAGCACAATACAATGCTCAAATTGACTCACAACTGCAGTGCGGAGGTCAAGGATTGCTGCCCTGCACAAGTCTCATTTCTTTTTTTTGTTCACTCTCCTTCACAGTAATTGAAGTTACAATATGAGCCTAGATACAATCCCAATGTCTTTAGTACTAGATATAACGTACACTGTTTGAGTGCAAATGTAAAGCAGCTTAGCAAGAAAGGAGCGGAACTTGAAAGAAAAGGGAACGAGTCTGAATTTCTATTATGACTGTCATTTCCAATTGAAATATTCCCTTTCATAAGATTCATTTTCATGTAACAAAACTTGGTCAAAACATCAATCACTAAAAGAAGTTCTAATACTATATGGCAGAAAAAAGCTTCTTCTCATAATCACAGATTTGATGTGACTAGACACACCCAATCAAAACCTAATAAATATCTTATTAAGATATATTATGTTCTGACTTCATGTCCTGATTTTTAAAACTACACTGAATTGCTGGCACGGTTGTGCAACTTTTGTCATATGAGAATACAGATATTCAAAGAGAGATGGATGGGTCTCTGAATATGCAACAGTATGTCTGACCATTAAAGGTGCAATATGTGCAATTTTTGTTTAAACCTTTCAGAAAATAACAAAAATGATTGTGAAGAAATACCAATTCTGACAACATGTCAAAGACATCAGTGTATTGTGTTTCAGAGATATCTATTAAAGTAAGCTTAGTCTGATAGTAAACAACACTGACGCTCCCTCTGTGCTCTGAACTCCCACTGCAGGCAGAGTCAACTAATAGGACCGCTAGGTGCACGACTAACTGAGCTAACTAGCTAACACCACTTAGGGTTAGCAGTAAGTAGCGGTTACTCTGGTGATGTGCTGCCCCCTATTTGTTTGAATTCAACATGTGGCCAATTCTTATATATTGCACCTTTAGTATTAATATTACAAGATCTTTACTTTCCCCCCTCCATTAATCAAATGATTATAATTGTGAATCTTTAACATTTACGTAAACCTATTGCTACAAACTGTAATTTCTTGGTGATTCTGGCAGCTCTTTCAGACAGGAGATGACAATGGCAAAACAAAGGAAACTTCTGTAGTGTTAGTGCCGTACCACCAGACTACAGAGCAGCTACTTTCCTCAGAGTGTGAAACTCCTCTCTCAGTTCAATCATTCTCACCACTAGAAATTGATTACATTTTATGACTTATCCAACTTGGATAAGTTGGAATCCAACCCTGTGACAGGCATTGAGTATAACTACAATAAATACGTAGAACATAGCCAGTGTTCTCGCTGATGGTCTGGTTTGCTTATGTAGGTCATAAAGAGGCATACATTGAGACTGTTTTATAACCGGTATAAAGTTCCCCGTACATTTAGCCACAGTGTGTTTGCTCTGACCGGTATGTTGACCCAGGCTTGTGTCTGGGTGTCACCGCTGCTCCTGGGGTCTAGCGTGAGGGTCAGCAGGGCATCTTTAACAAGGATGGACACGGCTCTCAGGATGAAGGAGGCAAACAGATTCATATGGATGTTGTTCCTCATGCAGTGGAGCCTCCTGTTGCAGAGGGGATAGTGTGTGACAGCTTCTGACTTTTACATGTTGTGTTAACTACTCTGAATAAAAGGTATATTTCCAGTCTCCACTTGCGAAATGTAGTGTGTTGTACATCTTTTTCTACAGTTCACTTCGTGTGTATTGTTAATAGTTTACACTTCGTTTCTATGAAAAGTGTTTTTCAACATTTTTGATTGTTTAGATAATCACGTAGGCATGACTAGCGAGGTTTAACGCTTACTATCACTTTCATTTTTGGCCGCTCATCTAAATGTAAAGTGTGCCATAGGAACATAATGTTAGCGTGTGGCTAGCAAACAGTTATCCATCAAAAATGTTAAAAACACTATCTGCACAAAAAAAAACGGTCAATGATTTTACAATGATTACATTCAAAGCGAACTGTGAAAAATTTGATATTTTAGTTAAGTTAGAGATGTAAAAGCACTGAGATGACTATACTGTAGAGTTTGGCATTGAAAGCAAAAGGACGTGCAGTTGGTTAAGCGGATATATGTCACACTACATTGTGCAAGTTGAGAATTTGTTTTCTACTTTTTTTCTTACTTTCCCTGATTTTTTATAGCATCCTGACATGGTCCCCTCCTTCCCTTTGCTCCTTTCTTTCCCCTCTCTCATTCTTCCTGCCTTCCACCCCTTTCCACCTCCCCACCTGTTTCTTCCTCCTCCTCTTCCCCCCTGCACTCCTCGTACGTGTTGTACCTGAAGGTGATGAGGATTCCCAGGGCGAGCAGCAGAGCTCCGAGGGAGAGCGAGTAGCCCACGGTATACATGATCCGTAACTGACTGAGGACGCGACCATAGTGCTGCTGCAGAACCAACAGGAGAGGCAGAGTCAGTTACCTTCATGCACTGCCTTCATACACACCCCCACACTCACACTCACAGTTGATGAAATCTGGCACAAAAGATGTAAAAAGGGTCCTCAAGACTGTCTGAACAGATGGGAGAGTTCTCAAACTGCGAGTGATTTCAGATTGTGAAGTTAAAGTGTCAAGTCAGTCACAGTCATAGTACCATCTGCCACTGCGAGCAGCTTTAAACATGGTAACAGTTATTTCACAAGACAGGCCACACACTCTCTCACACACAAACAGACACACATAACTTTATGCATAGACATGCACACACAAAGTCACTGTACTGAATACACACACACCTCACCGGGGTCGTCCTCACATTCACTAGTATTCTTTTGCGCCCACTGGCCATCTTCAGTGCAGACTCTGTAGACCAGACCCTGCTGAACTGTGCATACAGGGACACAAATCCTGAGATGTTATATTAGGATGGCATTAAAACTGTCCAAGCAACAATTTCTTTATCTCTAAAAAAAAATTTGCTGACATTATTTCATCTTAAACAAAGAGATTTTTGGGGGGATTTTTTAAAAATCTGCTAATAAAGAGAATGGGGAATAATTTTCTTGATTACTTTTATAAGATAACACAATGTTTGGCAGCACATTTAACATAGATTAACCCACTCAACCCTGGAGCGCACTGGTGCACTTTCAAAATCATCCACTTGCCCCTCATACTGCATTGTCTTTAAAGTTTGTATTTCAGACAGCTGGTCCAGGTATTGTAGCCATTATAACTGCTCTCTGTCTACCAGCATTGTCCCCGACATTTTAAACATGCCACTCTCTGGATCCCTCTCATCTAAGTCATTTTAGATCCAATCATTTCTGTGGAAGACTTCCACTCTCTCCACAGCAAACTACTACATTGCATTCAAATTATTAAAATGATCTAATTCTTATGTAAATGATACAATTATCTTTTTTTGGATCTTATCAACTTTTATTATTTGCTTTTATTGTGAAACACTGTGTAACTAAATTTTGAAGGATGCTACATGAACTAGAATTACAAAATCAGATTATTATGACGTCACAGTGCATTTAACCTCTGACCTTTTGGACATCAAATGACATAACTTCCTCATTTTATCTTATTAGATGTGTTGGAAATTCTTATTTACGAGTGAACTGATAATAGATGATTCACACACGCTTGTGGAACATTTTATTACATTTTACATGGACTAAAATGTGTTGTGTGAGGTCACAGTGAACCCAACCTCTGGCCTTGGCCAACAAATTCGAAGTGGAGAAAAAACATCACAAAATATTAGTTTATATTCATCACTGTCTCCTGGATTCCAAGCTGAATCTTCAAATATTTTGTTTTGTGGTTTTCACTTTACAATGCACATCAGAAGAAAAGGTCCACAGGACTCCACAGGATGGGTGGCTCCACAGGATGGGGAGACACACTGTGAATGTGTTAATATCAGTCTCAGATTGGGAGTGGAGTGATAGCTGACTAATATTTGGCCTTCACAGCCAGTGAAAGCCACAGCTGCCCTTTGAAATCATTGTACACTCTGATGGTGTGTATTTGTACACAGCATTCATCCGACAGACTGCTGCTTTCTTTCATTCTTTCAGTGACAAGGGCATTTCAAAAAGCCATTTGATCCATTTTGGTTCAGTTTAAACGAGCACTATGTCAATTTGGAGAAGAAATTCAAACTCAGAATTTTACAATTTACAATTATTAATGAGGTATTAATAAATAACCTTAGATTTTTTTCCATAACTGAATAACCAAGGAGTTCTTGAAGGAAACATAAACAAATATAAACAAAGCAGAACAGTGTGAAGCTGTGTTGTCCTGTAAGGTCAGTTTTTTTATTCAGTTTATTCAGTGGTGAAAACAAAGAGAGTCTGTTCATTTAGTTTGTGTAGGCATAAAAATCGGTCAATGAAGATCTTTCTCTTTTGATCGAAATGTATTCCCCAAAACTACATACTGCACCTTTAAACCAATGTTTAGATCACACACCCAATATACACTGTGCACACACACTCACACACAGACCTTTAGGGTACCATGGCAGGAATGGTGGGCAGGAGACATTGACCGTAGTTCCTGGGAGTCCATCGGGCCAGCAGGCATAGAGGTCAAAGGTCCTGTTACACACCAGCCCTGCAGCGGAGAGCAGCTCTGTGAAATCTGCGCGCTCGCCTCAGATTAGGTCAGGCTCACTTCATTCCCCCGCATGCATCGTATTGTGACGTGAGCTCATGCTGGGAGGAGAGGAGCTTACCTGTGGCAGGGGGCGTGGCGTTGAGGTAGTCCAGGCACTGGGTTTTGTATTTGCCCCACTTCTCCTTCACAAGCTCCAGGGAGTTAGTAGAGGAGACCTGTAGGAGGGGGGAGGGAAACTTCAGGTGTGGTAAATCAAACACACAGCTCAGTGTGTGTGTGTGTGTGTGTGTGTGTGTGTGCGTGTGTGTGTGTGTGTGTATCTGTTTGTGTGTAAAAGAGAGAGAGGTTGTGAGTCGTACCTTTGTGCAGCTGAAGAGCATAAGCAAGGCCAAGAAGAGACACACCTGGGACATCCCACTGATGCTGGGAGGATGGGGGTCGGCTGGGACCAGAACACAGAGGAGACCCGACACATGAGGCGATCTCAGCCCTATCTCACCGTGTGGCCTACAGACATGATGAGAAGATGCTTGTTAGCAGGGAGAATGTGTGTGTGTGTGTGTGTGTGTGTGTGTGTGTTGGGGGTTGTTTGAACTGGAACTGAAAGAGAGATGGAGTGAAATAATGAAGACATCAGGAATTAATGAACAGCAACGACAAGCAACGCTGACTGCTTCACCGACACTCTCACAAAACACGATAGAATTTGAATCCACACACGTTTCACTTGCAGCATTGAAAATACAACATTTAGAAAAGCAGACTGGTAAAGAAAGCATGATTTCTTTGTTCCTTCAAAACATATTTTTGTGAAATTGCTGCATGAAAAGCATCAATCATGGGAGCTCAACAGATGACTGGATAATGGGATTGGACAGCAGGAGCAGGGGGAAGTGGGTCAGAGCAGAGGATGGTGCCTTCGGGGGGAACACACCACACTTACCCTCACACCTAGAATACCTTATTTAGAGGCTGTTAGCGTGAACAGCGAGAGGTGAGTGTGTGATGCATTTTTCCCGCGACATCAGCTGACCCATCTTTGCCCACGAAGTTGGAGAACAAAACGAAATCTGAAACGTTTCTGCAAAAAACACCTTGACGATGGCAACATTTTTGGCTAAAACGTTTCAAATTCCATTCTGTTCCAGTCTGCTTCTCTTGATGAGGCTGCGTGTGTGTTTGTGTGTGTCTGTGCGTGTCTTTGTGTTCGTCGTACTGAACCTCTGCACCTGACAGAGCTCCGGACTTTCTCCAGCCTTTCATGTCATCACAGGAAGGAGATTAACACCTTCATTCTCAAAGGACCACAGCGCAAATGAAGAAGAACAGCTGCCGCCTTTTGTTTTGTGGTGTTACAGTGACAACATTCCTCTTTACGACCGTATGTAGCTCTTTATCGACTGAGCAGGAAAGTGCAAGAAACAAGCTCCCACACACTAATCACACGAAATGGCAATTTCTACATATTGGTGCTTTAAATGTAATGCGATGAGCAGATTTTGAAGGTATCTCCAAAACTGAAGGTGGCAGCAAAACTGTAACCGCTGCTCCTTGTGCTCTTCGCGGTAGGTATCTCTGGCTTTTGAGACCGGCGTTAGCAAGTAGCTCAGTTGCCTATTAGCTAACAATAGCCTGCCTGCTTTGTGGCTAAGAAAGAAAAAAACTGCAGTTCCTCGAATTCAATTGTAATGTGAGGCTTGCTCCGAAAGCGAGTCCACATGTTAAAATGTTCAGCAGCAGAAATAAACATGTTCACAAATAAAATGGTTTTGGTCTCTTTTCCTTATTTCCCCTTGCATGACAACAGTACAGGGCTTGAATTTTCATATAACTCACTTGATTCAATTATATTAAGACAAATGTTATGGCTTGATGTGCAGTGACTGCACTGTCAGAGCAGAGTGGGGGGGAAATATGCAGGTGTCTAAATTTAATAAGTCATCCTTTAAGTGTTACCCTGCTAGACCTGATGAGCTCTGGAGGAGACAGCTGTGGGCAGAGTCCAGCACTTCTGGAAGAGCAAACACCAGGAGTTGAGGAGAGTAAAGAGTTGTTGTTGTTTTTTACACTTTTGGGATTAAAAACAGGATTTTATCTGCTCTGACGCTTCTCAAGCAAACTAGGGATGCACTGATCCGACTTTTTTAGTCCCGTTACCGATACCGATGCCTGGGCTTTGTGTATCTGTCGATACCCGATACCGATCCGATACCGTTGTTGAATTAATAATAACTGTATACCTTCCACCTTATACCTTCCACCTTATACCTTCCTTCCACCATATGGAAGAGACTAAAGGCACCAGACTTTCCTAACTAAGACAAAATAATCAAACAGTTACCAAACATTGTAAACATGTAAAAAAATATATTTGAATTCTTATTTATTTGTTATTAAAAAAAAAACAATGGTGCATTCAAATCTAAAACAGAATATAATCAAACTTCTTAAATCAAAATAAATAAAATGTAGTTGCAGTTAGGATGTGCTGCGACGGAGGCAAAAAAAAACTGGATCGGCCCCTGGATCTGTTAATTTTTCCGATCCCGATCCCCAGCTACTTTGTCAATATCGGGGCCGATATCCGATCTTAATATCGGATCGGTGCACCCCTAAAGCAAACTGCAGCAACGAGCCGCTGAGCTGCCAAAATCAGCTCCAGAGTGTGTAAAAATCAAACCAGTGCGCCACACTGTTGCACTCCTTATGAAGAGCCTGAGTACTGTAATGTATTAAGTGTCAATCCTACACAGAGCGACCTGCATTTGATACTCACTAGAACACCAAATGTTTATTGATCCACAGCTGAAAATAGTCCCAATAATAAATGCACTATTTACTCCTTGATAATGTTTACCAACACCTACAGTTCCCAGCTGTTTCAGCAGATTGTTGAGCCTTTCTAAAAGTGATACTAAAAAACAATTTTTTCTATTTTCTCCTCAGTCGGAAGAAGTGGTCTTCTCATTTGGCGCTGACAATAACAAAAATATAGAATATCAGCAGTGTCTTCCTGCATAAGGCATTCTCATGAAAAGTGATAAAAATAGAGCTGCTATCACAAGAATCTATCTATGTTTATCCTCTTCTGGGTTTTGTGTTTTTCAGGCAAACCCATTAATAACCACAATATGCAGCCTTATGAATAAAATAAGTCTGATCATTTTTCACCCACCATGTATCTTTGGGTCGAACAGGATCTTTATAATCTCCAGTTTATGTTATTTCATCTCCTGACCCCCCCTCGCATCATCACATAGAGACATTTACTTGATTTTCATGGGTAGCCAGTCACATGAGCGCACGTGCGCATTGTGTTTGTGCGCGCTCGTGTGCCACTGGGCTGCTAGCGCCTGTGTGTCTGTTTTCAGTTAACCACACGACTGAGCAGAGGGCAGCGCATAATCAAAGGACTGTCTCAAACTGATAGCTTTATCGACCTTATAGGCCGGTTTTATATTACAGACACACACACACACACACACACACACACACACACACACACACACACACACACACACACACACACAC
>OMLP01023901.1:0-16385 GCA_900302685.1 Spondyliosoma cantharus | reverse complement strand
AGCTGCCTGTTATGATTAACTGAGGTAGGTGATGGAGGTGACCCAGAATCTGCTCGTTCAGCAGATATTACGCTTCACATACGGCACTAAAGCCATCTTTTTTTTTCTTCTCATCTCTCTCTGTGTCTTGTCCTCTCAGCATAGGTTCTCCTGGTCCTTCCCACGCTCTCTGAGAGAAAAGATTCAGCTGAAGCCATCAGAGAATCGTTCCCTGTTAGCTTCATTATTATTTATTCTGCCTTCCCGAAGGAGAATTGTCTGACCAGGTCAGTACATGAGAATATTCCCATGAAGTCAAAATTGCTTTCTCCTTATCTCACCTGTACACCAGTATCAGGCACGGGTATTTTTGGTATTTTAGAGTTTGTAACTTCCTGGAAAATCATTAAAAATATTGATGACTGCTGCACTCGGAGGTGTATATTAATGCTTCATTGAATCAACACTTTCTTTATTTCGGCACTGCCATGGATGTACACATAGAACGCCATTATAACTTTATTCAGTGATTTGGGCGAAACATGGTCATTGGCTGTGAGTGCAAGTAAATATGCTGCAGCAGTTATCACTCTATTGGCTGTTCCAAACTTTTTTCATCAAGATTATTCCCTAAGAAATTAACAATATTGTGAAAGTGAGAAAAAAAAAATCCCTGGATATGTCCCTTTATCCTTTATCTATTTTGGGCCGAGACCTATCCTCAATCCAAGTTTCAGGGAAATACATTAGTAGTAGTAGTAGCTTTAGTGCAATCCAGCTGACAAACCAATTAACCAGCCAACAAACAAATGGACACGGGTGAGAACATAACCTCCTTGGTAATAGGTAATAACCATCAACAATAATGATTGACTATGGGATGTTGTTGACTGACATACATAGCAGTGCAGGTCGCTTAGCTCTTTAGCATGGTGCATAAGTACCACCAGCTAATGTGTAAGCAGTAGGGCTTTTCTTTAAAAACATTATGATTGTGAATGAATAATTTTACAATGTCAGATCCAAAAGGACTGTTTTGTTTATCTCTGTGTAAGAATTCTGACGGTTGGTTGCAGCTTCTAACAAGGTTAGTCAGGAAACACATGGTATATCTGTTTCATCAGCATCAAGAGTCTTGGTAGTTGCCAGTTTGTGGAGAAAAAAAAGTAAAAATGGCTGATTTCTACAGTACACAACTAGCATACTGCACTGCCCTAAAGTTAGCTAACTAGCATTAGTGACGTAAACGTTAGCTTGTGTTAGCAACATTAACCGTAGTTAGCTCTTGTAATGTTAGCCTTATCTAGCTAGATTTAGCAAAGATTGCATTAGCAACATTAGCACTAAAACTGAACTGTTAGCTACGTCTGTATGGGGCAGGAGAGCAGCATGTTTGAATTATCCAAAGTGTCTTGGAGAACACTTTATAATAACCCTCATTAATGGATGGGAATTTTATCCCCGATCAAACTTTAGTTAATAGTTACTGTTGACACTGTTCACAAACAGTGATATGCATTATAATCCATTTATTAAGCATTTGTTCACAGTGTAACACTTTTTAAAATGGTTCATAAATACTGTTCTACTAGTTCTACTAGTTCATCTAGAAACATTATTTGGATGGCCATAGTAAAAGTTGCAACTCATGTTTAGAAACATTGCTTCATAAATGGTTTGTTTGGCATTTTATTGTTATAGTTTATCGTGAACAGTGAAATAACTTTTTATTAAAGTATGATTAATAATAAAGGTACCATTTATTAATGATGGTCATCATAAAGTGTTACCACAAACACCTAACATTCTAACTGTCTGCTCTTCGGTCCCATACAGATGTAGCTTACAGGTCTTTAGTGTAACACATTAGAGAAGAACTTAAGACCTAAACTGTTTTGCATGTCGCCATTTGACGTGCTTGCCATTGTTCATTTAGACGATAAAATGTTTTCACCCTTCATTTAGGAAATACAGCTCTCTCCTACATGCTTCTCATATTAAAATAGTGCAGATAGTTGGCTCCCAGCACTGATGAAACTATCATGCTCAAATCATCACCACTTCCACTTCGGAGACATCTGTGCTGGAAAGAAGTTTGGGTACCGCTGAGCTCAGGGGCAGATGGTCCGTGCGGCTTTGAGCTGATCACAACATTCAGAAGAAAATCAAATTGTGGCAAACGCTGCATCCGAGGGCATGTGTCCAGTGGAGGGTGCGGGTGCACCCAGCGGTGTCCAGATGAGCATCGTAAAAGTTGTGTGTGAACGTGAGGAGTGTGCGAATAAAGGAGAGAGGGAGAGCACATGGGAAGACGGCTCGGCCAGTACATACCATTCTCAGAGTCCCGTGGAGAATGCCAAGAGCCAGACCCTAAATCCTCAGCCATGCGCTCCCTGGACTCCTCCATAAAAATGCTCCACTTATACCACAAATATCCTGCTCGCTATATATTCTCCTTCAGCCTCGCATTGTTCCCATCACACCCTCTCTCCTATGGAAACAGACAAAATCACAATCCCCTGCCAACGCCTGCACATGCATACCAACACTACTTACATAAGCAATCTGGTCAATAAGCTGAAAAATACATGACCTCATGCAGCGTGCTGTGGGTTTATACAGCTGAGGGGAAGAAAAGATGCTAACAGAGAAATGCAAAAAAAAAGCTAAAAACTGCCCCCTTCTGAGCAATGAGTGGCATTAATGAGGTGAATATTACAACGATGCAGGACTTGATATTTTGATAAACAGAGAGTTAGCTGAGAAGATCGATGCCACTTTCATGTAGCCGGTTAGCTCAGCTCAGCAAACAGGCTGGAAACGAGGGGGGAAAAGCTAGCCGGGCTCTGAAGAAGGAAAATCAGTTATTTGATCAACTGTGCCTTGGCTTTTTTAGAGATGCATAGCAGCCTCACAGTGACAACAAAACTCCAGAAAGACACTGCATCCGGCCAACCGACAGTCCTGCATAGCACTGTCACGATAGAAGATTTTTACTACACAAATTTACAATAATGGTATAATCATGTTATCTATAAAAATGTGTTAAAAAAAGAAAAAAAAAAAAAAAGAAAACAAATCTGTCTTTAACATTTTTTTATGTGTGTTTTTTATGTGTTTTATGTTTGTTTTGTCTTTTTGTATGTTTTGTCTCTCAAAAAACATTAGCCTCAAATACAAGTGCAGGGAGGTGGAGAGAGAGCATGGGAACAGTTCCTTACAGCTACTCAATTACAAAAGGCACCAAGATGATTTGTAAAACAAAAGATTTACAAGGCTTTCATCACAGTTATCATGAATAGTTCGCAATATTGCGAAAAGCCCTATGCCGCACTGAACCCCAAGGAAATAACGTTTAGAGGTGTTACTAGATTCATTCTGTTACCTTTGGACAGAGGCAGGCCGGTAGTTTCCTGCTGCTTCATACTTACTGTACAATCACAAGTGTCATGTCAATCTTCTCATGTAACTCTTTGCAAGAGTTTGGTATTTTCCAAAATATTGAAATATTCAGCAGCATTCGAGATATTGTAATTTACAGTGTTGGGCAAATTACTTGAAAAATGCAATTAATTACTCAGTACATATCGGAAAACAATATGTACTGAATAATTAATTGCAAAAGTATAAAGCACACAAAATTGTTCCCTACTGTAGTTTTATTAACTCTGAAGCATCCACACCTACACAAGACTGTTAATTAACCCAAATATATAACTTATTATGTGTATAATATACAAAACAAACAAACAGACCCCAAAACGTCAAAATCACAGGACTGTTGCGTTATTACTGAATCCCTTACACTGAACAAAGTAATCACATTACTGTTAAATGTTACTCAGTAATGTGTTACAGCTCAACACTGGTGGTTGATGTGCATACTACGAGCACAAAAGGACAAAAGGACTGATGAACCTGTTCTGATTCACAACGTCAGTCCCTGTGGGGAGAAATGTCACAGGCGAGTGTGTTAGCATGTATCATATCCAAACTAACCACCCAGCCTGCCTGCCTGAGGCGCATTTGCTAAACAATTCCCGACACACACCATCACACCTGTGACAGCTGCAAACATGAGGGACACATACTGGTCTCCGCCACGAAAACACACCTGAAAATTACACGTTAAAAGCTTGCGATAATATACAAAACACAAAGGTAACAAACAACCAGTTGCTGCATTTAAGGACGAAAGTGCAAAACACTAACAATCCTGTACCTTTAGAAAACAGTTAGGTAGCCGCTCAGTTTCCACAGGTTAACTGTGCAATGTGTGCACCTGCATACGTACGGGTGTTCATGCATGGCACCCAGACTGTGACCATAGTCACAGAACACAAAACACACACAACATGGTGGGTGGGGGGTCAACACAAAACCGTCTGGTCCCTCTGAGCAACACCGAAGAAGCTGAATAAGCATTTGTAAATATGTAATTGTAACTGTAGCAATCGATCCTGCATGGAAAGGTTCCATATCAGAAATGTTTTCTTTACTCTGTCTCATGAAAAAACCTGAACATGCATTGAATAAATGTCTAATTCGGAGGTTATTGTGATGTTAGTCTCAATTCAGTGTCTGAGTTCTCAAGAAAGAAAATGAGGTAGAAACACAACTGTTAAAAAGCAAGAAGTTGGAAAACCAGAACAAAGCAGTCACCAAGCACAAAACGCCGGCTGCATCCTCCAATCAACCTGCTAAAAAAAAACTGGCATATTAGGAGCCTAAAATAGCTGATGCTGACACAATTTTGATGGAATAAGCTCAGTAATGACTGAAAACCAAATGCTGTTTAGAGCGTCTGTAAGCAGGAAACAAGATGGCCAATTTATTTTATTACTGTACAGAAAAATGCAAAGGCTTCAGGGGGAAAGCGCTTGGCCTCCAGAGCTTCACATTTCTCTCTGCCTTTCCAACCTTGGCTGTTGTTATGAGGCAAAATGCATCAAAACCGCAGGAAACGTGACAGAAATGAAAAAAAAGAAGAAAAAAAAACAAAAACAAAAAAACATCTAGTCCATTGTGAAATAACACTCTGAACACAAACTTAGCCTTGAGATATATTTGCATTGTTTGAGGCTGATGCGAGCGCCCGCCTTCACCGTAGTTGCCATGACAGCAGTGAACCAGATCCCCTCACCTTACCCGGCATCTCTTCATAGGATTAAAAGACCTTCACTGGATTAGCTTTTATTCTTGCCTTCAAAAACACGTAGCAACTTCCTTGAAAAGTGCTGTTGAATCTTTTGTCTTTTGTATGATTTATATTACAAACAAGCAAATACACTTCACACTTGAGAATCCTAATAACTGCTGTACTGAAACACTGTATCTCTGTCACTATATATCATTTAAATGGCATTTTTAGTTTAGTTAGTTTTATGTTAATTCATACTTAAATGACTGCTGTTACACTGGGGTAGAAGCTTGTATCTTAAAAAAGAATGATGCAAATTCAGTCACTGAAGATTTTACTGAGATGGAAAGTTGTGTTTTTTGTGGCTTTGGACAAGACAGTTTATCCTGATCTGTAACGTCAGAACCTCTAAGCTTGTTGGAATTTGTTTGATCCATCACAGATTAATCAGTAAATCCTCTAAATTAACCAACAAAACATAATATTTGCCATCCAGAATGATACAAAGAAGCATTTGCTGATCTGATGCCCCAATTATCACGACAACAAATCCCTGCTGTACAAATAATTTGTTTCAGATGTGACAAGACTTTGATCAAGGTTTGGTTAGGATTAGGCCACAAAACCAATTTGATTAGGTTTATTGAAAGATCATGGTGTGAGTTCCAATTACTGCTCCATAAAGGGTTATGGTTGGGGGGGATCTTCATCATCATGGTGACAATAATAGCCACGTAGTTAAGGTTATGAAATGACCAAAGTCATGGGTTAAATAAACATCCATATAAAAGTCCTTAAGTCCCACATTTTCTTTGGCCCTTCCATTCAGACCAACCTCGTCCTTATTTGGACTCCTAACTGATGTCATTGCACTCCCTCCTTTGCTTCTGAGGCTATGTGTTCTCACTCGAGTACAGAGTAGAGAGCCTGGATTAGAAGCAGACCCCCTGAAGCATAAACACTCAAAGTCACTTCTGATCTAGAAGCGTTCACAGACGGGAGGAGAGCTCAGAGATTTCTTTTAAACCTTAACTCCTGTTTATCAACCTGACTGCAGCTGCGATCAATAGAGGTGACTTTTTGTGTTTTAGGTGAGTACTGCATTCATCGAGCGTTGTCCTGAATTAGCACCACAGACACACTCTGTGTGTTGTTGCTTGCTAATGTTAGCTCGGCTGTTTGCGGTCAGACTCGCTTCAGTGGTGATGTATACACCATTAGATAGGTTAGACTATCAACATAAGGGTTCTGTGGTCAATTTATCAATGACATGTCAAATACAACTTCCAGTTAGACTTTCAAGAGAAGCCTGCTGACAAACACATCACAAAGTATGACACATAATACCTTTTGAACTGTTATTAACAGCTGCAGTTTGGTTAGAAATAGGCAACACAGCTACTCGGTTAGGTTAAGGAAAAGATCATGCTTTGTGATGACTAAATTCAGTCCGGTAATGTAAATGACACAAGTTACATATGTTAACTTGCTTAAGTTACATAAATTAAAAATGCTCTTTTTACGACTGCGCTAGAGGGGCAAGAACAGTGTCAAACTTGGAAGCGTAGGACCACCGACCAGGCTGCTGTATTTGACTCGTTTGGATCATGATGCAGCATAAGTGTTGTCTTTCCCAGGTTTTAAAAGCATCAAAACAGTGAAGTGGCGTCACATATCAAAATGTGTTTAACCCTAACCCTAACTCATCCAGAAACGTTGTGCTGGTATCAAGTAACGCTCTGTAGCTGAATCAGCGACTTGTACACAGCAGAGATCCGAATGACTTATTAGTGACTGATGGAGGGAACACGTTTTTTTCATCACCTCTTCTGAATAGAAATAACGGATTTACATGCTGTTTAGAAACGCTGCACTTTTTAACCCTGTTGTAGATTTCTGTTCACAGCTTTTTAAATTTTCCCTTCCAAACAAAGAAGAAGACAGAAAAACTCGTTGCTCCACTCGATTCTACTTTGTCTTGAATAAATCCATGAAACACATTAAGGGTTTCACTGTAATTAATTCTACACCCATTCAGAAAGATTTCTCTCTTTCCTCATTACAGTCTGACGGCTCTATTTGTTACAGGGAATCTCTGTAGAAGAGCGAACCAAGTTAAAAGATGAGAGAGAATTTGGGTCCATTTTTCTCTGTCAGATTAAATGCAGTTCAGATTTAGTGAAGAAACATAATTAGATCATTCTGTTAAAGCTAACTCAACCCACATGTGCCAGAGGCATCTAGAGACACAGAGCTTAATGTTTCTGTGAGTGTGTGTCAGAGGGAGAGGGGATGGATTTGCATCCCGAAGAGCCGGCCTTATCACTCAGCTGAGTTTGTTCAGTTGCAGTCCACGGCCTTTAAATCATATTACAGATAATCAGATTTATTATGTTATTATGTTACGTCAAACTACGTGTCCTGATGAATTCAACAAATGATCTTTGTTTTGTGAAAATAATTCAATGGTTTTGGTTTCAAAATCCAAGTAGTTTCCCAAATGGTCGGAACATGCCTCCAGTCTTCATCAGGGTTTTCCTTACGTGGATGTTTTGGGTCGCAGATGAAGGTGTGCAGCAGTCATACGCTATGGCCTCTCAAGGCAGAACGGAAGGTTCAATACGGCAATGGAGGTAATTGTTTCATGAGCTAGAAGAGAGGATCGGGGCAGTTCATGTGAAAACATTTCAAGTGGAATCCATCCATGAATGAGTGGGAGCTCTGTAAATTCTAATTACTTTAGCAAACACTATAAATCTAATGAGATTAAATGGGCTTCTTGAGCTTAAAGGTGAAATAGAGAACAAACATACTGTAATGCAAAAGAAAAGGTCTTCATTTTGCTGTTACATTAGGTGAATAAAGATGAGCTCCTCTAACAGAAACACAAGAATAACAACTGTGATTTCATATAATCACCTGTTACTTCTTGTCTCCTCGTGCCACTGGCTGCGCACTGAGTGGTCTTAACTCTGTGAGCTGAGGTGTTTGATGGAAGGACACCACAGACAGAGAGTCGGGGGTTCATCGGGTGTATCCAGCTGTTCACACTTGTTCATGTGGTGTTTAATTTTCATCCTAATCAATATTAGTAATGCATAAGCCCACAGACCGAGGCCACACAGACACACTGACAACTGTGCACTCGCCTAATTCCCAGCGAGACACTCTCAACATGTTTTGTAGATAGACATGTAACCATGCATTCAACAAATGAATTATCAACCCTGCACACACACTGATACAAAACCCCGACTTTATCAGCCGTGGAGTGTCTGTCTGTGCGCCGACTGGTTGACTGGCATTGTAATACATCGTGTGACAGCAGCATATATGCAGAGATGGGACTGAGGACGGAGAGCTGGGTGACAGGGAGTTAAAACCCCAGAGGAACCAGGATGAAAGAACCATATGTTCTCTGTCATATTGAGAAGAGCTGCTCCCCTCTTCATTAAAGGAGAACCCAAAGGGAGCACCAGGAGCATTATAGGTGTCATGACATAATTGCAATGTCAGTTATACGGTGTGATTTAGGCCTTTAGTAAATTCATCTGAATAAACAGATAAACAGTCAAACCCCTCCCCCTCCCAGCAATCATCTAATCACAGCTTAGTTCTTTGTGTAACTGAGATGATCATGAAACACTTTTTTTCTTCTTCACTACATTATCATCATTTATCAGTGTTTTTAACAGTACGTTTACTCGACGTTACAGGTGCTTTACTTGAGTAGTTAATGGAGCTTTGTACTTCTACTCCACTACATCTCAGAGGTAAGGTATTGTACTTTTTAATCCACTACATTTGTCTGACAGCTTCAGTTACAAGTTACTTTTCAGATTGCCTTCCTGCCCAGTGAAAACCCACGAATCTCCAGATGTTTGTGAAAAACTGACAGTGTTGTGAAAAAGTACCCAGAAGTCATACTCGAGTAAAGGCCTTCAGTAGCTGATGTTAAATGTACTTCAGCATCAAAAGTATAAGTATAAGTAATTGATACAAATACAGTATTTACATGTATGTATATACTGTATATTATGGGGCGACTGATAATCAGAATTAGTGTTTTTTTAATTTATTTGATTGTTGATTAAAATAAATTAATTCCAAAATGTAATCTGCAAAGTAACTAGTAACTGAAGCAAATAAATGTCATGAACTAAAAAAGTCCAATGTTTGCCTCCAAAATGTGGCAGTGTAAAGTAGCAGAAAACGGAAATACTCAGGTAAAGGACAAGTGCCCCAAAAGTTCTACTTAAGTACAGTACTTTAAGTAAATGTACATTACATTCCATCACCGGTTGAGGAGCATCCGTGTGTCCAGCCGCGTGGTCGCTGAGTCCCGTCCCTGTAGAGTCACAGTCCATGTAACCTGAGTGTCAGAGCTGGTATGTTCAATCCTACCGTTCCTTCCATAATCCCCGTCTGCCGCTCACTCTCTCCTGTCCAAGCTTCATCCCACTGTCCATTGTTAATGGAGCCCAGCCTGCTCTGCAGAGAATCAGCCGCTATGACAAACTTGCCGCTACATGCAAATATTTACACTCAACAGGCTTAGTGTGCGTCTGCATGAGTGTCTGAGAGTGTGTGCGTTGCTGGGCAAAAGTTGTGCGAATTGCCAATATACAGTAGGGCTGCCTCCAATACGCAGGGCTGCGTCCGTGCATGCAGCGCAGAGCATTGATACGTGACGGTTCGGCAGGGTCATTGCTTTGTCAACAACACCAATAAGGGTGGATCAAAAACAGGCCTGACACCTAACTATCACAGAAAATTACTGCGGCATGTCTAAGAGCCAAAGAAAAGGAGACGCATCACAGAGAGACAGAAGTTTCAGACACAGCTGCAGATCTGGCAGGTGTGAATGACAGCTATCCCTTCTCGCTGTCTTTCTGCTTCAAAGCAAAAAATGATGGAGAGGACAGTGAAGGAGAAACGGTAATATGAAAAAAACTGGACCAGAGAGCTCCTTTGGGTACCAGTTGGCAGACTCTGATAGATGTCAGTCACAACGTCAGTGTTTGAAGGGAAAGAGCTGAGATGAGTGGTTTCACCAAGACATCAACACAACGCCCCGGCCCTCTCCAGCCAGCCTCAGGCTCTTTCTGTCACAAGATTAAGAAGCAAGAAGATATGACAGGAAATCAATTATGGAGAGGGAAAGAGAGGGAATGCACACACACACATGTACACACACAGATGAACACACAGATGAACACACAAGTGTGCGCACACAGATAAAATAAACTGAAGAAGGGCTAACAGAGGAGGTGGTGAGCGGCTGAGGTGGAAGACTGAGGAGGTGGACACCCTCAGAGTTTACTGGTGCTGGCATATAATAAGCAACTAATCTCCTGTTGTTTCGTGATTTGATCACCTGTGTCATTTGGGAAAAAGATTTATGGGCCTTTAGATCGCACAAAGAAATAAAACATAAAATAGTGCCTCAAACCAAACCCCCTTGTCCTTGTCTTGTATTCTAAATAAATCATATAAATCATAAAGGGCAATGTGAAGCCGTTTGCATTTGGAAAATTCATCATCCTGTCCGTAGACGCTCAATGCCCTTTAGATGAGACTGTAAATCTATCAGCGAGCATGTGTACATGTTTTTGCATTTAAATGCTATGCATTATGGCTGGTTGGCAAGTTTCAGTTAAAAACCTGGTGAAAGTCAGTGGCCCCCCGCTGACACTCTGGCTCAACAGCAAACTGTGTTGAAGTGTACAAAGTTTCCAACTTTTGAAAGAAAAGGGTCTGGGTGTTTCAGTAGTGCATCAAGCACTGACAAAAACTGTCTTCTCTTATTCCCAAATGTAAGGTAGAACCATTTCAATAACATATTTAATCCAAAACACAGTATTCCATGATTAAAAGATGACAAAACAAACGGTGACAGTGGATGCTTATTCATACTTTTATCCGTCAGGAACTCCGCATTTCACAGCAGACGTAATTATCCCTCAACACCGGAGATCTACAGATGGCAATCGTTTGATTGACAGCTCATTTCAGCAGATATGAGCTTCTAGGCCCGTCCTAGAGCTTAAAACAGCCAATGAGTGATCGTGCATAAAACTACATAATAGTTTTTTTAATTTTGCTCTTTGAATAGGTTGTTTTACACCTAAGCACTTGTTTTTGACTATTTCATGTGCACAAAGTTAGTGTAAATAAGGAACTACAATGACTAAAAAGAAATATGTAATGTGTTCAACGACTATAGATTAATGTCAGAAGCACTAACAGAGCTTCTGACAGCTTGGAGAAAAAAATATTATCATCACTTACATCCAAACAGATTTGTATTTACTTTGGGTAGACTGGGACAGGCGTTTTAGGATAATTTTACATGAATTTCGAGGAATAAGCTTAAAACCATACACCAGGACATCTGATATACTGTAAACTCCCAATCAACAGTTTAACTTCAGTCAGTCTCTCCGTGACAACTGCCTGACTGGAAGTTCTAAGTAATTCAATAGAAGATCATGTGTTTTTTCATCACGTGATGCGACGACAACCACCTGAAGCTCAATATCATCAAAACCAATGATCTTGTGTTGTACTACTGCTGTAAGTCTTTTAGTGTATGAGTTCATTGAGAGACAAAAAGACCAGTTAAATTCTTTCATTTCATAAATTCTTTTCAAATTCACATGAACAAGCTACATTGCCTGCTTCACACACATGTTCAACCCCACGCGAACGCATACAAATAGTCTCCTAAAAAAAGACTGACTGAAAATGTGTGTGCGTGCGTCAGATGTAACATTATGACTCAAAGTCACACTCATGGCGGTGTGACTAACAATCAGGCTAAAATAATATTTTTGCATTGTGCTGAAAACGAACGATTTTCAGCAGTGTGGTTTCAGCTGTGAGGTAGCTGCTGTAACCACATCCAAACAAAGTTATGTTAACCAACACTGCGTGAGAAGACTCAACCTCCGCCTTCATTTCAGTGAGGTCAATGTTTTGGTGCTGATGACGAAGCATGGGGAAAAAACACAGGGTCATCCAACATGAAAAGAAATTCAAAAACTTTAGTCCATATCTACTCACACCAATGCCGATGGAAAGACGGGTAAAGTTTTGTAGTCCTCAAAACATTTATGTTGTTGTAGCGTTTCCCTAAACAACTGAAGGAGATGGGGACTTGTTTTTAAAACTTAAAAAACAACCAGAAATAAAAATAAAATGGCTCAATACAGCTTGTCCAGTATAATCTAGTTGACTGACTTAAAAAGACACTATTTACACCACTTAGCTACTAAGCTAAAAGCATTAGCGTGCAATTCGTCTGGAGTCTTTTCAAATCAATTTTGTATCTCAGTTGTTTAGGAGAACGCTGCATTGGGGCTGTAAAGCTCCACAATTCCATCTGCATGGGGCTGAGTAGATATTGACTGAATTAATATTTTTGGGTTAACTTATGCTTTACACTTGTCTGCCAGCTACTTTTTGTCACCTCTGGATATACAGATCTTCCACAAATCAACATTTTCTCATGTGAAGCAGTCCGGACCGTGCTTAGACATCTAGCTGCTGACAGTCACAAGTTGGCAAGTGCTCTACTGAAAGTGTCTGTCAACCCTGGAATGTAAAATTGACTATGACTATAACTGAATTTGCAATTGAATAGCCCTGGTTTAGGATAGTCTGTTAGTACTGCTAGTAGTTTTTAGACATTTTAAAAGTGGCGGCTGGTCAACAGAGGGCACCCCTGCTGTCTTCAGGTGAAGAAGAATGAAATAGACCTTCATTAAATACAACTTTAATGAACTGCTATATATATATATGTAAATATTATATTGTTGGTGAGTAAAATGTATATATATATATATATATATACAATGTAGATTTTTCAACCATTGGTATCAGACACAGTTTGGATTCAGGCAGATATGATTGATTTAAAGCGTTTTCCAGAAAAGTTTGATGCTAAGACTGTTTTCATGATCTTTTGTGACAATCAGGGTTGGAATTTCATCATTTTAAGGGCAAGGCCATTTGGCCTTCACTTTTTTTTTTTTTTAGGGGCACCAAGGCCACATGACGGGCACAAAGGCCATTGAGTAAAATTCGATGGTTTTACCTTTCAGATTGATACCATAATATCCTAATTTATAATAAGACATGGATTATTTTATTAAAACATTTTTTAATTTTTAATTAAAGTTTATTAATTTTTTTCAAAGTAGGGTTAGGGTTAGGTGATTTTGGTGACACTACACTGAATATTAGTGAAGTTATTGAATATTTTTATACTTTTCGGTGTTGCACTTTGTAGACGGTCCCTGCGCCCTCGTCTCACAGACGGCTGACCAAAGAGACCAATGTTACTGTTACTGTCACTGTTACAGCCCGGAGGACTCGTTTTGATGAAAATATGGATGGTGGTTCGAATCTGTGAATATATTTCCAACTTTACCGAACTAAATCCTACCACATAAGTCAGTTACATATCGTATCAAAACCTGCTGAGCTCACTTGCGTACCTGTATTGTAAGTGTCGTTCTTCCGTTTTGAGATGCTGCTGCTGTTTGAGAGGCTTTCACATGAGATCATCGATGTGATGATGAGACTCCACCTGCGCGAACCGCGAACTCACTTAAGTTCTATTCAAGGCAAGCCCTCTACGCTGCGCTGGCGCTTTTTACATGGAACTTGGACAGGGACGGGGCACAAAGGCCACTGTGGCCGTACGATGATTTTTTTTTCATGGGGCATCAGGGCCAACAGCGGCCGTGCAATTCCCACCCGAAAAACAGCATCTGTCACGGCAAAAAACTTTAACTCACTCAAGTGTTTGTGTTGATGTAAATCTCAGCGACTTTAGTGACCTTTCCCCCGGAAAACAGCCTCCCTCCCCGCGATTGAAAGAGTCAGACAGCATCCTGTTTACTGATGCCGATTATGTAATTATGTATTTAGAGCGAAAAACATAACTCTTTCACTTTCCAGGATGTTTGGTGGGTCAGGATCTCAATCACTACACATTATAACATCATCCATATGATTAGAGACTGTCCGCGTCATACCAGCCCTACTCATAACGCTTTCTTTATCTCTGTAGTCTCCTTAAAAACACCTGTTACTGTCAGCCATACAAATGTGGAAAAGCTGTCTGTGCACACACCACTCTGCAGCCTGCTGGTAAGGCAGGTAATAAACGCCTACGACACAAACTAATGTGTTAGTAACTTATTTGTGTTCAGGCCATAATAAATCAAGAGTATAAATGACCTCCTCCTGGGCTCCATACATGGAAGTCAATTGATTTTTTTCACCTTTAGTGGACTGGATGAGCTGTTGAGATCTTGTTGGTCTTCTGCTGCATATTTTCCTCATCTAGGGGATTTTTGGTAGAATGTTGTGCATGTCTGCGTGCTGGTGTTGTAGTCACAGTAGAGGTAAACACACGGTGACATTAGGGACATGTGAGATTAAACAGGCAGGAGGCCCTTGTAGATCTTCATCAGCCTCTCAATCCACCATGATTAAGGACCACAGCATATTGATCGGAGTGGGGCAGGCACTATACACACTGATGATCATGACGATAGTCAGCTGTGCTGCTGAGGCTGATTGTTCAGCGGATCTGGGTGAGATTGTTCTTTAGGAGTGGGTAAGACCAACACAATAGACTTCAAACGTGATTTAGGTCTGTAATTAGATAACTTGTTGTTATTCAAGAATCAATATCCTGAGTTGGTGTCCTTGAGCACTCACTACTAGGACCAGGATTCTCTCTAATCATATGAAAACCAAACCTGAGCACAGGGCAGCAGCTACAGTGGGCACAAGAGTTTAATCTGTGCAATTCTGTCAGGCTGGAAGCTGGACAAAAATTACATTTCACGTTCAGTCGACACCTGGAGACTCTCATTAAAGGTGTATGGAATGTGTGTGAGCCTCTTGTGTTCAATACAAAGAGTTAGATAAATATTTTCAGCTTGTACTCCATTCATCATTCCCATTCCACTTCACACTCGAAATAGATCAGATACCAACAATATTCCACTTCCTCTGACTGATGCTGTCTCTTCCTTTTTCCAATTTCCCTTGCTTAAACATACTTTACTAATCCTGGGAACTATTACACTCTGAGAAATAAAAGAGCTAACTAGAACCATTAAATTGTTCCATTCAGAACTCTCTCTTACTCCTTTTCGACCATGATGGTTCAGGTTCTCGTTCGGAGCCAGTGCCAATTTTGCAAATAACCATTTGGGTTTTGACAGCCAAAGAATTTTCCCTGCAAGGAAAACTGGTTCCAGAGGGGTAATGACACTTTACTGGTCTAGAACAAAGAGGCGCTTACGCCGGGGGCTGGGTTTACCATGACCAGCTAAAACTGCTCATGACCACTATTGTTTAAAACCAAGAGCTAGTGTAGCATGTTCTGATTTATCCACAGGAGAATACACAAAAGGTTTAAACAATTATCACTAATCGAAGCAACAGTCGTCCAACAATTTAGGCATGCAAAGCCAGGAGCAACACTTGTAAAGAGTCTGTGTAGTCCGACATAGTTGTTCCTAGCAGTGAGGGGAAATTGGAGATGTATCGGAATCTGTGGATGTTCGTGTGTAGCTAGCTGCTAGACCACCCCCACGCCCCACCTCCCGAGTCGACGGACGCGTCCAAAACCGGATTTACGATAATGTCCGCTGCGCTTTTTCACAAACATTGCTGTCACGTTTGCTTTGTGTCTGGTGCAGGAAGAGACAGTAAAAACAGGCTTTTGTCATGAAAGTGTCCGCAAGCAGGAAGTGTTTGCAAGCAAAAAAAAATGTTCCTATTGGTGGAAAAAGGCAAAAAAACAACCAATCACAAAATTATATGGCAAACCACCTGCATTTAAATGTAAATGTTACATATATAACTGTAAATTTCAAAAACTTATGCACAAATTTAGCAAACCACAATTTATATTTGGATTATAAGTAATAAAAATGGTTCGTTAAACATATTTGTGGTTTTCACAGTAAAAAATCTAACTTTTTCCTACTCGGATTTTATGTTTTTTTGTGATTTTAGGTCCATTGTGTTAATACAGTGTGTCAAAATGAAACAATAAGTGTACAGTCACACATGTGAGGTTGTGCTGAAAATAATGACACCAAACAAGGCGAGGTTAATAGTTTTTAAGGTGAAATATAATGGTAAAATCAAAAGTAGTCAAAAACGGGCAATTGTATCCCTGACGTCTCATCTTCAAACACAGCCTCATTTGGCCATCCATGAAAAAGCTACTTAA
>OMLP01023897.1:0-18219 GCA_900302685.1 Spondyliosoma cantharus | reverse complement strand
ATCTGGGCTTTTGCAGCCAAAGTGGTGCAGAAGTTACAGCGTAGACAGAAGGTTTGGTTGGCTCAGTGCCCTAAAACCAGAACAGAGCTGCGAGTGTGATTACAACACTCTGTGTTTAGGATAGTGTAGACCGTGTGTGTGTGTGTGTGTGTGTGTGCGTGTGTGCGTGTGTGCGTGTGTGCGTGTGAGTGTTATCGGGGCTCACTGGAGGACCTGTCTTCTTAATGTTTGCTCAGAGCGATTGGGCGCCCGCCAGATGCCTTAAAGTTTAGGATTACTGGGAGCATCCTGACACTTAGTGGGAGGATGTGTGTTTGTGCCTTCGAGCATGGCAAGCCTTAAGGTTCATTGCATGTGGTAGCAGGAAAAAATTAAAAACACATATCATATTCACATGAACTATCTGGAATTCAATACTTAATTGCAAAGTTAAGATTAAATTCTCTTCAACAAAAAATCTCAATGTGTTGAAGGGTTTAATGGGTAACCGTAGGTTGCAGAGGAGCTGCACCTTCCAAATGTCATCAGTGGCTCATGAAGACCTGCATGCCAAGCAAGCTGATTGGATTTCTGAACTCCTGTTGAAAGGTGGGCTGTAAACATAGACAGAAAAAACATATAAACAGATTACAAGTTAGTGTGTCACAATGGAACCAGTCACCTGATTGAGCCATGTGAATCTTGGAGAAGTAGATTTCAATCTTTTGACACACAGTAATGGATCATCTGTGAGGGTGTTTGTGGAGTCATTTGTAGCCCCATACACACTGCCCTTTCAATGTGGGAATCATGTGCCGATTTTCCACATTGTCCTCTTTCTGAAAGTTTCAGATGCGGAGTGGGGGGGACGGTTTCACTGCAGCTCTAATGCGCCTCTGGGGGTAGTATCGGAGCTGCAGCAGAGAAGAGCCGGCAGCACAGAGTGGGGGTTGGTTGATCTGACGGCATTCACAGTCTGATAACTAAACGGATCCTTCACTTAACAAATAATAGTGACATGACCCACAAAGCAACGTTACAGGACCAAACAATAGTAACCTGGCAACCGGTAGTGTCTTTGGCAATGGATGTTGCTTGAGGAAGTGTAATAGAGAAGTGTCTGTCATCCTGTCTGTCCTGCCGACTCTTCGTCACATGTCTGTGTTGATGTTGATCATCCTTTTTTGGGGGGTTGGAAATGTATCTAACTCCAATCAAAAGTTAGACATTCCTAATATGGGCTACTTTACTGGCCCTGCTGTTGTAGCATTTTGTCATGGACACGTAACCAGAAACATGGTTCACTTAAGAACCTGATCACAAACACCTGAACACCTGGCCCAGCTGGGTCACCATTAACATACTCAACATGTGCTCTTATGCACAGGAGGTCAGTTGTCAGAGGGGCGATACAGAGCTACAGTGTTTCCATTACTGCAGTAGTAAACATTGTGTTTAAGAAGGAATGTGTCTTGTCGTACCTCCTGCACAGAAGAGAAGAGAACAATGGAGGGGACGCTGATGCTTTCGTAAATGTTGTTCCAGTGCTCTGTCGCGTCAAATACGTATGTGGTTGTCTTTAAAGAAATGACACACCTTTACGTTCTTCCTGATCTAACTTACCAGTGTTGATGAGTAAACCAAGTCGACAGCTTGAAGCATCTGCCTTGCTTTAGTGTACACCTACTTGCGTGGACCATGTTTCTGGCTTAACTCGTAAAATCTGACAAGTACCACAGCGCTAAGCAAGGTGGTGCTTTCTCTGCCGAGTCCATTATGTGCACAAACAGGCGCCTGCAGATCTTCTACCAGTCCTTTGTAGCTGGTGATCTTTCCTTTGCTGTGGTGTGCTGAGAGGCAAGTAGACTCAACAAGCTGTTAAAGAAGGCCAGCTCTGTGGTCTGGTTGGAACTGGATAGTCTGGAGTCAGTGGCAGAGAGGAGGATGGAGGACAAGATCAAAGCCATCCTGGATAAACCCTCTCACCCTCTCCATGACGAGCTGCGGCAGCCATGGAATCGTCCCACCAAGGTGCAAAACGGAGCACTCACAGCCATCAGACTGTCAAAAGACTAATGACTCAGCAAGAATGTCCCATAAAGTAGTTACAGTGTGAAAGGCACGATACAACATTACTGTATACAAAGGAAAAGAGGATGTACCACACCGCACACACCGGGTTGTTCTCAGTGCTGACACATCATATCTCACACCGTACCAGCTACTGACTGACACAGAAGCCAACTTGTTAATCCTCCCACGCACACCTGCAGACTGACTCCCGCAGACACACACCCACACACACACACACACACACACACACACACACACACACACACCATTCTCACCCAGCTTACCCCTCGATCAGCAGGCTGACCTTTGACCCCCAGGGGCCTGAGGAGATGCAGACCGACAGAGGCATGTCTGGACGTCTGGATGCTGCGTGATTCACCCCTAAAGCTCCGGCAGGGGAAAACACTGGGCTGATTGTCCTCTGACATCACCCACAGTTTATTTTCGGAGGCTTTGTTCAGGCTGAGATGTGTTGCACAGCTGCAGATGAAAGTAACGGTCCAGGTTTTCAATGTGAACTGCAGATTTATTGTTTTGGATTAAAAACAATTATTTAACTTGGAAACTTGAGATGAAGTTAAGTAATCATTGTACTTTCTTGAATCATGGTCTCAACTGTGTTTATTATTTAAGCTGTATGTTACACACAAACCTGCAGCCTTGGTAAAGTTTACCCCTCATCGTGGGTTATAGCCTGTTAGCAAGTATTTATTTCTGGATTTATAGAAGCCTTACCCTAACCCTTCACTTACATTAACTTTAAAACCTAGATGATGTGAATGTATTCAGTATTTTGCAAGAAAGAAAAAATGAAATAGTAAGAAGCAAGAAACTTCTTTTCTTCAATTTTCTGTAACAGATCTTTTTCCTTATCCCTTTAATCGTCTGGTCACACCTCAGATTTATCTCAGGATCCCACCCCCAGGATAGAAACTTCACTTTATGACATTTTAATTTTCTTTCCACAAGCTTAATAAAGCTGTAGATCAAGCAGCTATGGCATGATCATTCCACTGGATGTGTGGGTGGTTCCAAAGAGACCGTTGTTGCTTATCTCAAATTACAAAGTCAACTTGTAAAAAAAAAAAACTGCAAATGAGCAGCCAAGACACCTGTGTCATTTTAGTTCTTGCATTTTTATTTTATTTATTTATTTTATTTTTAAGTTTTGAAGCAGGTTTTATATGATGGAAAAGGGTATGACATGTTTCTTGTAACATTTTTACAGGGGTTTTATATAAATATGTACAGCACAAAGTTACTATTAAATATATTTATATTTTCCACACAGTGAAAATGATGAGATTTCCAAAAAAACATATTTTTTCCTGGCAAATTTCTTTTGCCTAATGCCTATCTTTGAATAAGACAGTTGGCTAACCAGCTGAAGATGCACCATTTTGTGTCTCTAACTCTGAATGGATGCTGAACATGAGTCAAACATTTATAGTCCTCCAAACATTAGACTGACAGTCACATTCAGTAGATCACTCCTGCTGACAGTCAGGATGAGAGCGACAGCCAAACGGCTCACATTCTGTAAGTAAATACTGCAGACAAATATATTTAAAACTAAACCAGTAAACAAACAAGCGTGCTCTCCCATCTGCATATCTAAACATGTGTTGTGTCAAAGGCTGCATTCACTCTGCTGCGCTGCATCACAACATGTTCTGACAGGCGGTGTGATGAAGTTGATTCCCAGAAATAAGACAAAGTGGTTCCTAGAACTTTAAGTCATAGAAAGAATGTACGTACCTGCCTGAAATTGTAATGAAATAGCTTTTAGTAATTACTGGGATTGCAGCATTTAGCTGGGAATTAACACACATTCATTCATTCACATGTCATTCAAACCTGGTCTCATCAATCTGTGTATAAATTACATGACTTTACACTTTCAAACTGTGCGTAGTAAATATGCCATAGTCCAATTTACCATGTAGTTGATATAACTTCTGTTGAGAGCAGATCCATAGTGAGGTGACCTTCTTTACGGTAACAAAAATAAACACATAATTGTTGCAGCTTAGTTGAGTTTAGGCGACAGAACTGTGTTAGGTTTAGGGGAAAGTTACATTATGCTTATGACTTTAGTTGAATATCTTATGTCCATTAAGTTACAGATGTCAGAGCATGTCAGTGTTCACTTCTCCTGTACAAGTTCTGTGTTTGTTTCTGGACTCTCTCACTCTGAACACATCACCTGACATTTTTTATGAGTAGTATTTGGACGCATCTGTTTTCCACAGAACATAATTGGAACAATTGGAGTGTCACCCCACACAATATGAAGACTAAATCATTTTCAAATCTAACTCAATCCACTTTGGTCACATTTGAGAAATTGAGGTATACATGAGTGTAAATTCACTTTATAATCACAAGGTTTGTTTTTGTTCCATCCAAGTTTCTGTGATCTGTACACTCATAAGGTGTTGCCATGCGTGCAGTCACACTCTCACCCTATTTTGAAAAAGTTTGATGCATTTTGAATGTTTATCTGGTTTATTTGGGTACCGGATAGGATTTTTTTTTTCAACATACGCATAAAATGTTTTAGATCATTATTTATGCAAAATTTTCAAAGCAAAAAGAACAGTTTGCTGCGGCATAAGTTACAGTATTTATGCAGATAAAACTTTGCCCTTGTAGGTTGTTTCTCTGTATTTCGGTGCAGTGATGTTGTCAGTGAGGTGGAGATTTAAGACAAAGCTTTACATTATTTTCACTTCACTACTAATCAAAATACAGATTACAATAATTCTTGATAACATCTGATCAATGAGAATACATTTCCATTACCTCTTAAAACACTATTAAATGCAATGTCAGTCATGTGTGGCACTGATCCCATTGTGTCTGTGTGTCTTTTGTGACCTCTGACTTTTCTGAGAGGAGTTTTGCGCGGGTTGCCTTAGTGATGGGTAGAGTCAACAAGATGGGAAACTTTATAGACCTCATGATGACATTGACAAGCTGATATTACATCGAACAACCACACAAATCAGGTTAAACATTTACCTTAACCTTGATATCCTAAGCGAGGTCATATTTTTTGATAGGTGGGAGATCCCAAAGGACAGGAAGCAGGGGTTTGGTACACACAGGAGCCACTGGTTTACTGAAGGCTACTCATTAGCCCAATCCTAATCACTTGGGTTTGCCCTCAGCTGGGGGGCTGTGTGTGTGTATATATATGAATCTGTAGACTATAGAACATTGGCTGCCCCTCGGCTAGATGTCTGCCCACTTGCGGTTACATAAGTGCTGCTATTTAGGGGTCTCCTGTCTGCTTTGGGAGGTTATTACCGTGGAAGTGGGGTCGGGCCCGAGCTGGGGGCGCGCTGCTAGATAATTGAGGTCCTTGTTGAGGTGGCCACATTTTACTGAGTAGGTTTTAAATTGCAGACCCCAACACCAGTAGCAGGCAGACTGTGATTGTAATTGTTTGATAGTCCACTACTTTAGCTGAGTTACAGTCCTCTGTGGGGTTGTATACCTCTGATTCACAGCTGCTCTGGAGCACAGTGTCTCACTTGTTTTCTCTGTCGTCTGGGGTCATGACATTATTAATGGCGCTTGCAAGCCTTTAAGTGACAGGGGTTATATTATGGATTTGCTATGTTGAAATGAAAAAAAGGCTCCTCTGTGTATAGAAGAAAAAAAAAAAATCACTCACGCTTAATTGTGCCACAATTTCAGTAAAGAGTGCAGTCGGCTAGCAATACAAGGCAAGTAGCAAGTAATTTATGTCCCTCTATGACACAATTAAAATGTATCAGCAGTGTAATCACAATACTTGAATGAATTATTTTGTAAAGTGTGTGATTACTTATTTCAGTAACAAGTAGTGTAAGGGATTGTGATTTAAAAATCAAGACATTACAGTTAACAATACTGGTCATGCTCTGTTACTTGAGAGTCATCATGCTGTCTTAGTGGGGTTTAGGGAAAGTCTGTGGCAGATTGTGGGTAACTCAGTAAGTTTATATTGTCCCTTTCTACCGTTTTTAGGTTTTAGAACAGTGTGAACCCTGCAGCTCCACGTGAGGACCGGACTTCTGTGCTGTGAGCATTATCCAGGGTTCATGCTAAGCTGCCTCTTAAAGGTACAATATGTAACTTCTGCTGCTTGGGGACTCTCAATTAAAAACAAAATATAAGATGATATGAACAGAGTGGGGGACAAGAGCTGCTGCTCAGCTGTTAAGCGCCAGCTTTGAAGTCACATCCAGAGCCATTTACGGATGTGAGGAGAGCTCAGAGATTACCTTTAAACTCTGGGGATTCATATTCTCTCCTGTTTATCAACCTGACTGCAACAGCGATCTGTGAAACTGACCTCTTTTGCTTACTTACGTTTGCCAGCTGGATGCACCATTACCTTGAGTAAACTTGTGGATTTCTTGGGTCCGAATATTGTTATATACATTATAAAATTGTATCCTTACATTATCAAAAATGTTTCCAACAAAGGTCCCATCATTTTTAGACATTTTAATACAGAATACCTACATGGGTCAATTATATCTAATACCTCCAAAACGTAGGCTTGCCCCTTGCTATACCATAATGATGTATAACAAAATTTGAATAAAATTCAACATGTGCTTGGAGGATTTAAAGTTGATGTTTACAGCTACCTTTGATGGAGCTGTGTGCGATCAAACAAATTAATTTTGCTGTCGTTTAGTCGAGTTATGTAATTATTTTCTAAATTACCAAAATCCTATTTAAGTAAATGTTTCAATAACACACTGACTCAGTCTCATTGGCAGCTCTTTTGCTCACACCAAAGTTCTGAGAAACTACTCGGATATTTTAAGGTCCTAAAAGCGATGTTGAGCTCAGGTAAAAAGGGCTGTTGAGATGGATATTCTGGGCCACCAGGTGTTTATCATGTGTAAATATGCATTTGTGTGTGCCGTGTGATTCTGTGTCCGCCTCATGTCTGCTCTTGGGTTGGTGTATTTACATGGTGTGCCTATGCTGCATACTTGCATGTGCCTATTCAGACTGCATGGTGGGCAGCTCGTGCACTTATTTTACTGGGCTTCTCAAAATAGCTCCGGCCCCAGTGTGATTGTGTATTTATGTGTGACGGACACTTCTAAAAGCAGGGAAAAGGCTAGCCTGGCAGCTTGAGCTGTCTCGGAGCCAAACCTCCAGCTCGATGTGTGGTTAGCCTGCATGGCTATACTTAGCGTAGCGTACCCTGTGTGCAGCTCTGTGTGTCTGGTGTGTGTATGTGTGTGTGTGTGTGTGTGGGGTCTGCCAGATAGAGACAAGGGGATGCCTGTGTCCACCCCTACCTATTAATTCTCTTGGGGTGGGGGCTGTGGCTAACAGTTAAAGCTAACCACAGCTAAATTGAGTTGTTTGTAAATCCAGGCCTAGATCGTATTAGTGGAAGATATGTGTGTAAAACTGTCAGCTTAGTTCAAAACTGTGTGGAAGTTGTTCTGTCTCTGTTTATGTGTGTGTGCGTGTGTGAGCGGGTGAGACTGGGCTTGGAATGCACTGTGTGTTTGTATTTGGGTCCATATTACAACCCGTTGGGGAAAAGCAGAGTGAATATGAGATGAAGGGACGGTGAAAGAGACTTTAAAGGAAACAAACAGCAGCACAAGATGAATGAGGGATAAAACATGTCTGCCGCACTGAACGCCAGACATTCTGTCACCAAATGTATATATGTGTTTTGCTACAGCATCAAAGACATTTTACTAACCTCCTTTGACTTTACTTTGAGGAGTCTAGCCCTTTGGTCAATGTACATGTTACGTGATAAAAGCAGACCTTTTAGATGAAAGATTGAATCTTTGAACTCAAACACTGGAGTTGCAACAACATCAACATCAGAAAACGGCCCATCGGGCTCAAAAGCCCTCGTTACAGAGCGAATCTAATCCCCAAAATAAATGCTGACAAAGTAAGTTTCTTTAAAACTTTACATTTCTTTAGGTTAAATTTTAAGTTTTTCTCTTGTCACAACGCTGTGCTAAGGCTTTGGTTAGTTCTAGGCACGAAAACCATCTGGTTGTGGTAAGGAAAACATCATGTTTCGGCTTAAAATACCTGCTTTAGTCGCCACAAACATGGCTGGAGATGTCCCAAGGCCTCCCGTGTAATATCCTTGTTTTGTTACCACGCACAAGGCTGGAAATTGTCCGTCCACCACGATCCTCTCCACCTCAGATAATAAACCTATAATCTGAATATGATATGACACGTTTTGTGGACATGTTGATACGGTATGTAGCCTATGACTATAACCTATGACCTATAAATTTGAAATGTGGTTTGCAGAAATGAGGACTGGGCTCATACTACCACAATTAGGCCAACCTGGTTGTCTTCCCAATTTGTCGACATTTTCAGTTGTTATTATATGAGTAAGTTGTTAACTTCTGCTAGATGCTTTTTAAATCTTCTGGTAATGGGTTGCACACACAACATTTCGTCAAAACATCACACCTTTGTCTCGTCCTTGTTGCTGGCTCCATTTATACAGACATCAATTTGTGGCTGTAACTACTTCCGCTAAATTCTTCTGCTGTGTAAAAGGGGCTTAAAACTCCACTGTATGCAAATGCCCTCTGACACTTGGGAGTCACAGCACGAAGATAATTGGTGCATGTAAGTAACCGGTTACTCTTAACTTGAATGTATGCACAGCAGAGCTACGACCAAATCGCTCCTTCAACACACTGATTGTTATCCTCCACTCAACTACATAAATAAACTTGAAGAAAATCACAGCGAAATCTTCCCAGTTCTGTACATTAACTTCCACAAGCTGCAGGAACTTCATTAGAAAAACAATACATGGAAACACACCACTTTAGAGAGTAGACTTACAGACTGCAATTTCTGTTAAACGACCTTATGTAACTTTATTTGTTGTTGGATAAGACTCCGTGTTAGCAGACCTGACTCTGATTATCTAAAGACAATATATGCGTGCAGCTCTGGTTATATTTCAGATAATATTATATTATATTTGCAGCTAGCTTCCAATAAAAGCTGGATTGTCCTTAAAATCCTAAACTAAATTTATTTTCTCTACAAAAAGCCTCTGGACTAAAGTTCAGCTGCATGTGTTTCCTTTAAAACCTACATTGAACTTTATTAGGATGAACACTGACCATTTTTGTATTCACGTTGATCCAGCAAACACTGAATGAATGAAACGTTACGTACGTTTACATTATTGCCAAACCTGAATCACATGTGATTGTATAAATATGTTTTATCTGAGAAAACAAATTAATCACGAGATACAAATACACCTTTAATGAGTTGTTTGGCAGGGCTTTCACCAGGAGTTGAAGAAACTGAAGGGTATGAAGCATCTACATGTTGCAGGATGCATGGAGCACTGGAGGGTGGAGAAAAAAGGGAGATGTAGTCCTCGATACTCTGCTAAAGTGAGTAAGAAGGATATAGAACACGGACAAAACTGACACTCACTCAAAGATAATTCACGGTTATTTTTTTTATAGCTCCGTACGGTTAAAGCAGGGGTTATGTTCAGGTCTAGTTTAAAGGCTTTGGCACAAGAATGTAGCTTTAGGGTTCAGATGTGGGTTCATTTAAGGGTTTAGGGTTAGGAATAAAGGTTTCAAATCTAAAATAACTCTTCTCACAAGAGGAACACATATGTGTGTGTTCATACAGTACGTATGCGTGTAAGAGTGTACAATATGAGGACAATGGCTGTTGACTGCATGCCTTCACTACGGTACAAAATGTTCTGGGTCAGGAGAGCTGGCATTACACCAAGTCTCTGGACTGGAGTAACCTCAGTCTCACTGCGCCGTAACTCACTCGATCTGGCTCGCATTAATTCAGCCCGAGCTTAACCCCCACAGAGTCACACAAACGTGCACTGTAATGCCTCCTGATGGTGTGGTATGTTATCTCTGATGACACGCACCCACAAAACACAGTTTTAATTACATCAAAATATCCTCATTTGCTGTATTATGCTCCGTTTATGCTCAGAAACAGAAACACAACGTGCACTGAGATAAACATCGTGGACAGACTGTTTATAAAATCTTTATCACACACCTTTTTCCTGTATGTTCTCTCTTCAAGGCTCATTTGTTTGGTCTCTCAGGACGTTACAACTCTGACCTTTGACGGTTTTGTTATTGCTGTGCTGTAATGCTGCTGATGGAGGAAGTGAAGCTTAGTGCATTGTCTCACTTAATCTCCTCTGTTCATTTTTCAACCAAAACAATGGAGCCAAGACCCTTTCTCCTTACACTCAAACATGGGCTGTTTGAAGACTGCCTTTATCTTTAGCCAGTACTAATATTGATTTGTTTTAGGTAGTACCTTTTTTCCCAAATTGCCTCATTAGTGGAGCTTTTCAACTGGTACTTTTATCCAAACCGAGCCATGCTGATTTGCAATGCATTGCGATTTTACCATGCATGTTGAACTAAACCGTGTCCAGGTTGGACCTTCTCTGGAGTAGGTCCAAAGTGCGCTCGCCCTGCCACCAAGCGGGCCGACCGCTTCGGGCCGACCTCTCCCACAAACGAGCCTGTGTTGCGAGACTTAACTGATGTCTATGCAGGAAACTTTAGAAAAAGATGTTTTTAGTTTATCTCCAGCGTCCCTGTTCGTAACATTCAGATATCTGCCGTATTTTACTGTTTCATCGTGTTTGCTTAACGAACTTTAAGAAGTCGTGTTAACTTACTGCTGGTGAAAATGCAGCATTTCCTGTTTTCCTCCTCTGACCACTACACAAGAAAAGCATGCCATCAGTTAAAGAAACACCTTGGAGCAGGTAGCCCTGTTGTGACAAAAATGCAAATCCCTACCAATGCTGGGCTGATGTGCCATGGCGGATGGAGTAGAGCCTGACTGGCAGATGTAATGAAAAAATGCCATAGCAAGAAGTTTTTGGGTAACTTACCAACAGCCGATAGATAGAAGTGACCTTATAGTGAAAAAGAAAACATGCACACTATAATTTTCTTTGTTCTCATCACCTTGAGGTCCAGTGTGTTGGCAGAAACAGAATCCTACACAACAGACCTTTAAAAGCTCTGCGTGAGGAGTTTCAGGAGTGAATCGGGGTTGTGAAGCGCTCTGTCTACGTTCTGGGAGCTCCTGATTTACAAATTAGGCACCGGCTTTTTCATAAGACTTCTGCAAATCTAAAATTATGTATTTTTTAAGACAGAAGATTTGTGAGTCTCCATCCCACGCGGTCACCACGGGGCGGTCGACAGGAACAGGGGAAGGCTTGTGGAGCAGCACAAGGCATACTTAATTATCACCCATTTTACACTGGTGGGGTTTTTGGGTGATCATTTTAACTTTATGATTAGCGGCCTGAGCTGTGGAATTTGTGAATGTTCCTCTTGTTTCGTGCAGCAGAGAGAGAGAGGGATGGGGCAGGGTTTGATTTCAGTGATGGATGGTGAGGTCTGGAGGCTGGAGGGTCCTGCGGTCCAAGTAGTACCCCTGCCCCTTCCTCCCTGGCCTTTTAACTTCAACAGTAAAAAACAGGGTTGGTACATTCTTTGGGCTGAACAACTTCTGGTCACAGGAAGTCAGAGAGCCTCTTGACTGTATGCGGTTCCTACTTATTGTCTCAACCAGCAGGAAAGCACAGATTTTCACCACTACCATGTTTTCACTTCATCTGCTGCCTTCCACTTGAAACCACTGGGTGAGCAGTGGTTGTGTGCATGTTGGTGGCTTTATAAACGTATGTGTTTTGTGCAAGCGTGCGTATGTGTGTGTCTCAGTCATGGCTTGCAAATTGTAAGTTTTAATGCTAATGCTCTGCATGAACTAGCTAAAAGAGTGTGTTCATTGAACACGCTGTTTGTTTTTGGTGAACGATGAACTTAAGTGTCTGTTTACAACTAAGTGAATGTGAATGTTGAGGGAGTTTTATAAGGTTCAGACACTGTTTATTGGCATGTACATTTCTTCAAAACATGGAATCTGTTGAGACTTCAATTTTGTATTTTATCTTGTTATGATGCGGTGCTTGTGCTCTGGTTAGGATTAGGCACAAAAAACACTTGGTTAGAGTTAGGAGAGCTTGTTTTTGGGCTTAAAAAACCTGTTTGTCACCACAAATACTGCTGGAACTTACTGGAGAGCACTTGCGAACACCAGTACCATGACAAAATCTTTGCATGGTTTCTCTATTAATTCTGTCAGGGAATAAAAACCATAACCATAAAAGCCTGAAAAAAATAAAAAAATAAAAAGTTCACCCACCAGAAAGTATTAAATTAGATTAAACCTTTGCAAAAGAAGAAACAAATACTGTATCAACAAAACAGCAGTGCCTGAACATAGGTTGTGCAAAATGAAACGGGTTGAAACAAACTTGAAAATGAGTCCATCGAAAACTGACTCTTTTTGATCAGATGAACAGATCAAAACAAGATTCTGTGCCAAACATTTTCAAATTAGTGTTAATGTCAAATTGGCAAAATGTTCTCTGTGAAAAGAGATGTGCATTTTAATGTTAAAAATGCTAAAGTCCGGTTTCAAAAAGAGTAATCATACCTCAGTCTGTCTGTCTGTTTGTTTCCCCCTGCCATAACTGAGAGTTTATCGAATGTTATGAAGTACAGTAATGAAGAGTTTCTAAAATGACTAAGTCTACTTAATTGCAAACCACGTCCCTCCATCAAGTGTTGCATAACAGTAGTTAAATAAGCCAAGCTTATTTATTTAAATTGAATTACTATAATTATAGCTTTACTGTAAAAAAAACAAACATTAACAAGAAGTTTTACTTAAGACATTTTAAATAGACTTATTTGAGAATCAATATGACAAGATATCACCTTATTAATATAAATAAAATGTCATGTAAAGAAGAAAATATTAGAAATTAGAAAATATTGTTATTTACTGTAAAAAAAAAAAAAGTAAAATAAAACAGAAAACCAATCCATACCTGCTCTCTGGTCACTGGTGAGAAAGACAAATCATGCAAAGCGAGACAGGATGAACTCTCCAAAATGAAATGAAATGAAAATTCATGAAAAAAAACCCAATGAAAATTAAAATTGAAATTCACTGGATTTCTTCATTATACTGTAAATTCAAATTAACTTGCAATTTTGACAAGTAAAGAACCAACAGGATGACTGACACTGAACAATATATTTTAGATATTGCTCATCATGAACAGTGATTTAGTCTGGAGCCTGCCTGGTTTCTGGGACTGATATCTCAGTGCAGCATCCAGAGATCACAGAGGTCACACTGAGGTTTTCTTTTTTTCTTTTTCTTTTTTGCAGATGGAAAAACTGTTTATCATCATGGCGCTCTGCCTGCACTCAACAACCGCTGCAGCCAGGTGGGAAGCAAGCCTCCATAGGCCCTCCTGTGTAGACGCAGCGCTGCCTCGGCCTGCTGTGCAGCACCAGGCCGCAGCGGAATTTTCATTATTTTCAAAGAGGCTGCGCCTTCTTGGGTGGTCCTCGCCATGTGTCGGCCCGGAGTATGTGTAAATATGTGTGTACCCAAGTGTGTATGTGTTAGGGAGTTTGTGTCTTGTTGCTTGCACGCTTTGTGAATAAATTTTGTCCGTGTGGCTTTGCAAGCGTGTGTTTTTTTGCCCAAAACTGCACAAGTCACGGATTCCCTCCCCACGTAATTAGCCATGGCTGCAATTTACGAGGGTGATAATCTAAACTGGGCAGCAGCCAAGTGGTTAGGGCACAGCTAAATACAGCTGTTGTCCACTGCTTCTTCTTTCTCTCACCGCAGACTAAAAATCTAATTAAGATGTCATCGGTTTTCACAACAAAAAAATAACAGTGCAAAATATAGAGTGCAAGACTTTCAACAAACTGAAAGTAGTGGGCCTTTAACAGAACGACCCTGTGGCCATGTAGGCTCCACTGGATGAGAAACTTTTAGAAGAATAAAATATCTGTTTCTGATAATACATCCATCCTTTTTATCACTTGTATGGTGCACACCAAACAAACACAAGAGTAGTTAAAGCGTACTCTCCCCAGCATGTTCACTTGGACAAGGACATTTGTAATTTGTCTGTGTAGAGGAGAGGTGCCCAAACATTTTTCTTTGGAGAGCAAAACCTGAAACTTAATGGTGGAACATGGGACAAAAGCAAACACCTAATTTATTGCATTGTTAAGATGCAAATTGGTACTAGGATAAAAAGTTTAAAGTTTGACTGATCTCCTGTGCAAAATTGTCACTCTTCCAGCATGAAGATTTTAAAAATACTCTGCCTATCCATCAAAAACAGAATTCCCTGCAAACAAAAATAGTGGCTGTTTCCCTGATTAAAGTCTTGATTTTGCCAAATGCATGTCCAGTGTGTCTGCAGCATAGAGCACCAAAAATGTCATGATGCTCATCATGGCAGCCTCTCCCTCTCCAGTTTTTGGCTGGCTGGACTTCTCTGTGTCTGAGTGTTTCTTTTGTGTTCCCCTCCCCTGTCTGTGTCTCTGTGTGTGGGCGTGGCTAACTCTCTCTGCAGGCAGCACCAAGTGAATCCCATTCACTCATCAGACCTCCTCCATAAAGCCACCGGACCTTCAGCAACAGATCGTCAGATCGTACTTTCAGCTACAGTGGTATCTAGTCGACAGATCCTGACTCCCTCGTGTCTCATTCGATTATCAGTGTTTTAGCTTGTGCAGCTAACCTGATTTCTGTATCCTTTGTCCTAGTTGTCTCAGTCATTCCTGCCTGCCTGCCTGCTCGACTGCTCGCTCGTTTTCCATCCGTTCCAGTGTTCCTGGTCAGCGACTCCCTGCGCCACCTTAACATCAAGGTGCCTGTGAATCACCGGCCCCTATTGTGAGTTGTCCACCTGCTGTACCGGCCAGCTGACCGTACGCCTGGGACTCAGCGCCATTACTGCATCCGGGAGCGGCTAACGAAGCGCCTGCGGAGCCGCCATCGCCGTCGCTCACTATCTGCATCTGTGTCACCTTGACTCTAATAAACTTTGTTACCAACTGATATCTGTGTTCGAGTTTGCGTTTGGGTTCAATCCCTGTTGTTAACATAACAAAACATTCTGAAATATTTGTGGTAGTTTGAGGCAGGGAGAGAAATTTGACTCCTCTCCCCCAAAATGATTTTTTCCATTGTTTTGGCCAAATCCACAGAACAGCAGAAAGGAGCCAAAAGAGCCAACCAATACACTACAAATGTTATCTAGGGAATAAACCAATTATCTCATCATGTCTTTTCACGCTGAAGGTTTACCAAAAACACAGCCCATTCAGGCTTGGAGATAATTAGGCACCATTACCCTACCACATAATATATTTTCCAAAATATAATTACTCAACAGATATTACTGACAACGATTCCTACTCCCCTGCAGAGGAGCATCCACAAAGGCTTGAAGCGAGAATCTTTCATGTAGAGTCTTTTCTAGCTCCTGCTATAAGTTATCTCTTAAATTATATTTAAAAAAGAGCATCCCAAAAGTTTTAATTGAAAAGACCTTTTTAAGTGTGAGACAATGGAGGTGACAGGTGTTCAGAGCACCTGTAGAGGAAAGTTCCCTGAACTTCTGTAAAAGCTTCATTTTATGAAAATCTGATGGAAACCATTAATTTATTCAGAGGGAGGACATGCTAGTAGCGAGTTAAAGCATGATGTGTACCAATTCAATGTTTAAAAACTGCAATCCAAGGCAATCAAATACCTACTTTGTGCTCAGAGAGTCATCAGATGACACAAACATGAAAACAAAGCAGTGACAACAAATCTTTTGTGTGACTGTAGCCAATGTAAAGTTGGATTCTTAAATCTTTGCTCTACAGAGCACAAGTAGTGCCGTGAAAGCATGCAGCACCCTTTTGGAAAGGTTTCATCTTGACCTTGTGTTTTCACAGCCCAGTCGCCAGGCATTTAATGTTTCTGACCAAAGTTTAAGACTACATTTCAACATTTGTAAGTGTGAAACCAATGGATACTTCCAAGGAGGCCTGAGGTCAATTTAAGAGAAGAAGATGTTGGGGGGGGGTTCCGGTGTCATGGCTGAGTGAAGACGCATAACCCTGTGCTCCTCACCTATTTCGAAATTTACTTACTTATATTATCAATTTAGCTGAACCACACACACATTTCTTGTGTGTAAGACTTTGTCCTAAAACTGGGAAAACAGCAGGACTTCATAATGACCGGAAAGCCCGGAACGAGAGCAGCCCACTCGAGCAAGACCGCAGCTAGCGATAGCCACTCTGGCAAAGCTACAGAAGCTGGGGCTAACACTAGCCCTAGCTTACAACTCACCCGTGAAGATTTGAAGGGGATGCTCGATAATATGAAGGACGAAATCCTCCGTTGCCACGCTGCAGACCACAGTTTCATCTCATGTCGTAAAATTCCAGGAGGTGGAAGAAGGTTTAAACGATGTGGATGGCAGGGTCGCTGCGCTGGAGCGCTCATATGCTGATCTGAAGGCTGAGAGTGAAAAACTCTGTGCTCGTGTAGACGACCAGGAAAACAGATCACGAAGGCAGAACATCAGAGTTGTTGGTCTCCCACCTTCATGGAAACTTTCCTGGTGGAGGTCTTCGGGGAGGACAGCTTCCCTCGTAAACCAACAGTGGACTGCGCTCACCGCGGCCTCAGACCACCACAGCAAAACAGGCCCACGCGAGCAATGATTGCACGTCTGCATCACTACCGGACGAAAGAATTGACTCTTCGCTTATCCTGGGAGCGAGCTGGACAGCTGACATACCGGGGGCAGAAGATCAGCTTTTACCCGGACCTCAGCATAGACCTGGTTCGAAGGAGAGCTGTTTTCAACCCAGTAAAGAAGCAACTTCAGGAGGCGGGTGTGAAATACTCGCGTGCATATAGCGTTTCTACAGGAAACACACTTTCGCAACGCTGATGTTAACAGAATCCGTAGAAGCTGGGTTGGGGAGGTTTTTCACTTGAGATTTAACTCTAAGGCCAGGGGTACTGCTATACTTATTCACAAAGATATTTTATTTGCAGCTGAGAAAATTGTGGCTGACCCAGGTGGTAGATTTGTGATCTCTGTCTCTGGTAAACTCCTAAATAAACCTGTAATCTTAGCAAACATATACGCTCCTAACTGGGATGATGAGGCTTTTATTAAATCTTTTTTCTCAGCCCTGCCCGATGTTGATGTCCATAATTTAATTATTGGTGGGGACTTTAATTGCGTCCTCAGTCCTGAGCTAACCCGCTCCACTGTCAAACCTGGGCCGCTATCCAAGACAGCCAAAGTAATTCTCAACTACATAGAACAATATGGGTTGTTCAAACCCTGGAGGTTTAATTTCCCATCTGGAAAGGCATTTTCCTTTTTCTCGGCAGTTCATAGTACCTACTCTCGAATTGATTATTTCCTGCTCGATACTCGGCTTATCCCTGCTACTGACCGCATCACATATCATAGTATTGTCATCTCCGATCATGCCCCTCTTTCTTTCGAAATGTCTTTCCCTGAGCAACCCGATGCATGCAGAGCATGGCGCTTGAACTCTCTTTTACTCTCAGACTCTAAGTTTACTAAATTTGTGAGCACTCAGATAAAGTTCTTTATTGAAACAAATGCTACACCAGATATCTCTCACAGTACTCTTTGGGAGACCTCTAAAGCCTTCCTGCGTGGCCAAATTTTTAGTTTTACCTCACACAGTAAAAAAGAAAATATCTCTAAATTAAAGGAGCTCAGTGACAGTATAGCTCAGTTAGATGCACAGTATGTAACTTCACCTTCTCCCAAACTCTATCAGAAGAGGATCCGTCTTCAGACTGAGTTTGATTTAGCCTCAACTGCTAAGGCTGAGCACCTGCTTTTAAGGGCCAGACATACCGTGTATGAGTTTGGGGACAAAGCGGGCAGACTTTTGGCTCACCAGGCACGACAGTCATTTGTGTCGCATCAAATAACTCAAATACAGACCACTTCAGGTTCCACGATTACTGACCACAAACAAATTAATGACACATTTGCTGAGTACTATGGTAAATTATATACATCTGAGTGCAGCACCGGCCCTGGGGAAGCAGACTCTTTTTATCAGGAACTGAATCTACCTAGATTGAATGATACTTGGAGGTCTACTCTTGATAATCCATTGACAGTTGAGGAAGTTCGAGAATCCATTAACTGCATGCAGTCTGGAA
>OMLP01023896.1:39034-53131 GCA_900302685.1 Spondyliosoma cantharus | reverse complement strand
CACATCTTTGACTTATTTTCTCACACTTTTCACTTTTCATTTCACACTTTTCACTTTTCATTTCACACTTTTGATTTTTCATTTCGCAGTTTTGATTTTTGAAAAGTCAAACTTTGACTTTTCATCTCACACTTTTGACTTTTCATTTCACACTTCACTTTTCATCTCAAACTTTTGACTTTCTCTTGACACTTTTCACTTTATTTCAACTTTTCATTTTTTTCTCACACTTTTTATTTCACACTTTTGATTTCACAAGTTTCATTTTTGAAAAGTCAAACTTTTACTTTTCATCTCATACATTTGACTTTTCATTTCACACTTCACTTTTCATCTCAAACTTTTGACTTTCTCTTGACACTTTTCACTTTATTTCAACTTTTTATTTTTTTCTCACACTTTTTATTTCACACTTTTCACTTTTGATTTCACACGTTTCATTTTTGAAAAGTCAAACTTTGACTTTTCATTTCACACTTTTCACTTTTTATTTCACATCATTGACTTATTTTCTCACACTTTTCACTTTTTATTTCACATCATTGACTTATTTTCTCACACTTTTCACTTTTAATTTCACACTTTTCATTCACACTTTTTACTTTTGAAAAGTCAAACTTTTACTTTTCATCTCATGCATTTGACTTTTCATTTCACATTTTTCACTTTTCATCTCAAACTTTTGACTTTCTCTTCAACTTTTCATTTTTTTCTCACACTTTTCACTTTTGATTTCACACTTGATTTTTGACAAGTCAAACTTTGACTTTTCAATTCACACTTTTGACTATTTATGTCAAACTTTTGACTTTTTGAAAAGTCAAACTTGTGAAAAGTTTAGAATTTTTTTTGAAAAAGAGTGAAATCAAAAGTGAAAAGTTTGAGAAAAAACAGAAGGTGTAGAATAAAAGATAAAATGTGTGTAATAAAAAGTCAAAAGTTTGAAAAGAAAGTGTGAAACAAGTCAAAAGTTTGACTTTTTGTTTCACACTTGAAAAAATAAAAGTGAACATGAACATGTTGTATTTTTCTATGGTTTCTATGTTTTGATGATGATGTGTCAAACAACCCCTTTAGGTTTTCAAAATTATATATAAAACATTGTTTTATCACAATAAAGTTTATAGCACCATAATATATTATGGCACCGTGACATGAGCGTCTCAACACATACAAAATTGTCTTTTTCTTGCCTTCTATTTTGACTTCTCTACATAATTTATGATCTTTGGTGGATTCCATCGTTTATACCTCCTCACCTACCTCTCCTTTACTGTCTGCAGTCATGACCGAGGCAAAGCCTTCATCAGCCAGGTCGGTCTGGGCCGACTCATCACAGGGATGGACCGTGGTCTTCAGGGCATGTGTGTCAATGAACGCAGGAGGATCACAGTCCCCCCTCACCTGGCCTATGGAAGTGTTGGAACAGGTGCAGACAGACACATGAAACAGCACATTGTTGGACAAGTTATCTTTTCTGCTTTTTGCCAATCAGTGTTGTTTATCTGACAGGTGGTGTGATTCCTCCTGACGCTGTGTTGGTGTTTGATGTCCTTCTGCTGGACATATGGAGCGCTGAGGACAAGGTCCAGATCCGCACACTCAGCAAACCTGCGAGTTGCAACCGCACCACCGTGGTATCAGATTACATCCGTTACCACTATAACGGCACCCTGCTGTCCGGTGAGGCCTTCGACTCCAGGTGAGGCTGCAGAGTGGTGTAGTTTTAATACGAGCTTTCTCTTGTCTGTTTCTGTGATTTTTAAGAACTTTTAATTGTGCTTCATTTAGTTACTCGAGGAATGCAACTTATGACACCTACCTGGGGCAGGGCTACCTCATCAAAGGCATGGACGAGGGCCTTTTGGGCATGTGTGTCGGGGAGAAAAGGATCATCATCGTCCCACCCTTCCTGGCATATGGAGAGAATGGCTCTGGTACTAGCTAATGATGTTCAAGATGATTGAAGCTAGCATCAAATCATTTAAATTACCAACTTGTTAAAGATGTGAATTGGTTTAATTATCAAAGAGTCTGCATAAAAAGAAGTCCTTATGTTTTTATAGCTCTTGAGTACTTTGAAGTTTGGCATATTTACAAAGAAAAACTACAAATCACATATCAGGCACACGTGTTGATTGAGATTCTTCCTCTCAGAGTGTTCATGAGTCCACATGCATTGCACTATTAAGCAATAATGATGTATAGTTTTTTTTTTTTTTTTTTAAATGTCACGCACAACTATCTCTGCAAGTCACCGCATGTTACATACCACACTAACATGAACAAATACAGGTCTGCCTGGAAGCTGTGAAAATATTGTAAAGTTAGACAAAAAAAATAAAAGGTCATGGCTGAAGTATGTGACTGCTATGCACCTGAAAATACAAAGCCTACTCTTCGTCTTGACAGGAACGAGGATCCCTCCTCAGGCGACTCTAGTGTTCGAGGTGCTGTTGGTTGATTTGTTCAACCCGAAGGATGATCTGACGGTGCAGGTGAAGGAGGTGCCTGAAGGCTGCACCCGCAGGACAAAGACTGGAGATTACATCCGTTACCATTACAACGGTACCTTCCAGGACGGTTCGCCCTTCGACTCGAGGTAAAGCTCAGATTTCTTGATCTGTGGTTGATTGTGCTTACATTATAATGTTTTTTCTGAGTCTGATGCTTCTTTCGGCAGCTACCAGAGAAACAGCACCTACAACACTTACATCGGCATGGGGTACGTGATCAGAGGGATTGACAAAGCCCTGCAGGGGCTGTGCATAGGAGAGAAGAGAAGAGTTATCGTCCCTCCTCACATGGCCTATGGCGAGGAAGGAGTAGGTGAGTGTCACACATTTAGTCAAAAAATCACTTGGAAAATAGAAACGGACCACTTATTCTCGTTGTTTTTTATTCCTTGTTCCCCCTGCTGTAGGAGACCTCATTCCTGGCTCTGCCGTGTTAGTCTTTGACATTCACGTCATTGATTTCCACAACCCCAATGACCCCGTCCATATCAAAGTCACCCACAAGCCTGAGGGATGCAGCATGAAGAGTGAAACTGACGATTTGATTCAGTATCGTTACAATTGCTCCTTGATGGATGGGACCCTGCTGTACTCCTCGTGAGCGCCCTCTGCTGTTGTTCTACTGCACTGCATCCTCGTGATTCATGCATGTAATCATTGCCTGCCTCTTGTCTGATAGATTTTAGTGCCCTTGAAACTGACTTTATTTATCCATGACCAAAGCATGTAAGCCTGCATGGTGCAAGGTTTGAAGTAGAAAAGTTTTATGAAGCTTTGTTTTTTGGTTTTTTTTTAGATTTTATTTCAAGTTAACAGGTTTATGTGTTGATTTTCAGGGACAAGCTCGATTCGCCTTCCTTCACGACTCTCGGCACGAACAATGTGATCTCAGGTCTGGAGAAAGGTTTGAGTGGCATGTGTGCAGGAGAGAGGCGGGAGGTGGTCGTTCCACCGCACTGGGGACACGGTGAAAACGGAGGTCAGTCATTGGCATATCTCAGATCACACTCTGAACACTCTCTCTTTTTCAGTCATGTTTAATCTCCTCTGTGTTGGTGTCCCCAGCTGGCGGAGTCCCCGGGAGTGCAGTGCTGTTCTTTGAGCTGGAGTTAGTGGAGCTGCAGAAGGGTGTGCCTGAAGGCTACATGTTTGTTTGGCTGGGAGACAGCCCCAATCCCCTCTTTCCTGCTATGGACCTCAACGGTGATAATGAAGTCCCTCTAGAGGAGGTAAGCAGACAAGCCAGGGTTAGTTTTACTAAAGCCCTATTCGCTCGAGACTGGTGTTACCTTTGATGTTATCCAGAGCCTCGACATCATATCCAAGGGCTGAATGTCAGTAAATTTGTGTAAAATACACACAGAACCAAAATGTGGGTGTAGTAATTTCTAAAACAAAAGGTCACCTGGTAATACTAATCCCACGCGAATATGGCCAAAGTAATTCTCCCTTCTAAAAGTATCTTTCAACACAAAACAGACACCCTGGGTAAAAGCAGCAAAGACGCCTAAAACTCTTTCATGTTTTCTCCAGTTTTCAGAATTCCTCATGCTCCAAATTAAAGAGGGCAAAGGTCGTCTTCGCCCAGGGACCGACGCAGATGCCGTCATTAAGGACATGTTCAATAACCAGGACCGCAATGAAGATGGGAAGATCGTAGAAGACGAACTGAAACTTAAGACGGATGAGGAGTCTGAGCGAATGAAACGAGATGAGCTGTAAAAAGAACTCGTGCAGTACTTCAGTGGTGGTACGGAGCTGGCATTTGTGGCTGGGGTTAGGCTGTCGTCTTAGCAACTGTTGTGCAGCTATTGTGAAAATGTTTCCGTGATACAGTTTGCTTTGTTACGTTGATACACATAATTGCTATCTCAGTAGAACCACTGTAATGGAGCTGAATAACAGCGAGAAAACCACCTGTATGTGTGTGCACAGGGAGCGTGTGTTTGAAAATGTGAAAGGAAAAGAAATGTAGTGAAGCAAATTTGACTCAAACGTGTACATTGAGCTACCATAGAAATGTTTTTGGGCTGGGCCATTCTTCAAGAATGACATTTTGTGTAAATGACCTGTAAATTTAGTGCCTCATGAAAATGATGATAAACCACTGGTTGTACAGTAGATTTGGGACTGAAAATCTATTATTGAAAAATATATATATAAATTGTGTTGTGGAGCATAAAATAAACTGTTTTATAATACAATAAAATGAACACCAACTTTCTTTCTGTCACACTGTCCATGTACAGACCTGCACCCTCTTCCACCGGCATGGAAACTAATGAAATGAGGTGATCAGAAACAGATGAAACCTCATTTTATTTCAGACAAGTTGGAACATATGAAGAGGTAATGAGTTCAGACAGAGGAAGATAAAACAAACAAAAAAGACAAGACTGTTTTTTGGCACGTTGTCCACACGTGACAGAAAAATAAAGTCATTGTATCTCAAATATTGTTTTAAACATCAGTTATAAAGTTTTTGGAAACTTTTGTTTGTTGCAGTGCAGAATTTTTTCCAAACTGCACAGTTCAAATGGCCGAAGGTGAAATCATGTAAAATACTTATTAATTGTGTTTTTCTTTGTAGTACTGCAACACCTCTGAGGTAGTACTTCTTACAAATCCTCTGCCAAAAAAAGAGTTCAAAATCTTTTTCTAAAAAAAGGGTCGTTCTCATAGTTCACACTTCGTAGCACTGTGGTGCTGGATAAGAAAAACAACAGTTTCCATAAAAAATACAACCGGTACTGAACGCTTAGACAATATGACCAGAAAATGGAAAACTTGACATTGGAATAAAATGTTAAAACATTTTGAAAAAACTTCAAGTTTCAGGTAAAAATTCTCTAAAATTAGCTTTATTGTATGAGGTTGGAAATGAGTTTAAAGCAAAACAGAGGATCAAGTGCTGCCATTTATGTTGTGCGCTTTTCTTTCCCTTTATCGTTATATCCTTTGCGAGGACCGAAACTGTCTGACAACACCAATCTTCACCGAGGCAAACTGAGACTTGACATGCTGAACAGTAGGTAGACGGTGCCGATCTGGCTTCCATCACAAACATTGTGGTCCAAAAGCGGTTTAACCATATCATGAGAAGAAGACCAACGGACAAAGATATAAAAGAATGACGTGTGCGTGAGGTGCGACTTAGCTGGACTTGTGAATAATGTGGTGAAATAAATGATGATGACACATTCTTGGTTGGTTGTGAAAAAGCCTCCTATTGGCATTTTCTGAGTGGACGCCTCCTCAGCTGGCACACTGGAGTGTCCGACACCAAATGGCCAGTGGTATTCTCAATGCTCAGTTCACTTATTGCCAGTGAGGTAGAGCAGGACTGCGTTGGGGACTTCCAAGGTCTCATCTTTTACCAACACAATGTCATATGAGTCCAAGTACGACTGCTTCCTCTCATCCACCTGAGGAAAACAAGTGAAGTGAATTCAAATGACAGAATGTAACTATTTAACATGGTTAATTGGGAGCATTGTATTCTCTAATGGCATCTACTACTACTGATCATGACTGTGTGATTTTTTTTTTTATTTACCTTGTCATTGAGAAAGCCAATCTTAAGGATGTTTTCCATGTCCTGCACCCCGTCAGCCATGGTCAGATCTCCCAGAGAGTCTCCCAGCAGTACCACATTAGGCCGCGTCCGCAGCTCCTTGAAATGGCCGGTGTTGAGCAGCGCGCCTTCCCTTTTATTGTAGATGTGGATCAGCTCTCCCTTGAAAGCCCTCAACACTCCCTGTACCAGCAGATCAAGAGAGTGAGATACTGTTTCAAACCCTGGCGTGGGCACGAAACTGTATTTTTTTGGTGTGACTACTTACAGATTCATCAAAGTCCATGTAGTTGGAGAAGACTTTGACGTTGGAGTGGAAGACCCCGGCCTGGCGAATCACCTCTTCGAGGATGTCTCCTATCCCAGCAGAGAAGATGAGCAGAGGGATGCTGTGCTCATGCAGGTGGTCGAAGAAGAGCTGGTAGCCCTCCCTGTTAAAACGTCAACTCGTTGTTAGGGTTAAAGGATAACTTCCGTATTTTTCAACATGCACCCTGTTTTGCCATGTTTTTGTTTAAAATAAACCATAAACTCCCGATGTTAGATGTAAAATTATCAGGAAGAGAGCAAGAGGGAGAGCATACAGCAGAGAAACAGGAGAAAATGGTGCTCAGAGCTAGAAAATGTTCACTTCTAACGCGATTAATTGTATTTTTCTATTTTAACCAAGCCAGATTTGGTGATTGTTGGAACAGCAGAAGACACAAACCAAGATGATGCTGGTCGAATGTGAATGAAGTGTTTTATGATGATAATAATTACTGACTCTGTAAATGGAGTCTGGTGGCTTTTGCAAGAGTAATTTCGCAGCTTTCTGTCAAAGAACAAGGATCTTATTCTATTTTTTTTCTCCATAATATGGTCAAGTACGTACTTTGACGAGGTGCAAATGCCCGGAACGATTACTGCCGGCTGCAGCTTTCTCGCTTAAAACTGAACAAACTTTTAGTCAACCAGATATAAAACCACGATGTTCAGGTTGAAAAATACATAACTAACCCTTTAAATTATCTCTAAACATTTAAACTACTCAATAGATTTTCTGGTTTCAGAGAGAGAAAGTTTTCTGACCTCAGCATGGCCTCGGACTCCCGCACCGCCAAGGCCAGCAAGTCTTTCTTAATCTCCTGCTGTACCAGCAGATCGTGGGCTTTAGTCCACCTGTGAGATAGATGCACAGCACGGATTTAAGAACATATGCAGAACAAATGCAGAATGATACAAACTGTACAAGACACTCACCACTCCACCATGAGGGGCAGCTTTTCCTCTACTGACAGTGTCGAGTCGATCTCTATTGGGTAGTATGTGTCAAGCAGCTCCTTCAGCTGTCAGAGACAGACAACACTCAAAACTTTAACTGGCGAGAAAACTACTGTATATTACCCAGTTAGAGTCAGAGATCTTCATCTTTCACCTTTTTAGAAGATTATATCTGAGGGAAGGGTGTATATTGTGAGTGATGCATTTCTGTCTATCGTTAGAACAAATTCCAGAAATGTGCGAAAAAAAATCGCAGGATGTGATGTGATTGGAAAGAGACAGATTACAGAAACAAAAAGAAGATTTAAGAGTAGGAAGTCTGTAACAAGCAGCACTCACATTTCTGCATTAAAGCTATCTGGAGGACAGACACACTAAATATGAGTGACAATGAATGAACAAATAATACATTGTTCGCCAAAATAAGTTATAAGTTGTATATTTCTAGGTAGTCTACTGCTTTAAAAAAAAAAAAAAATTAAAAAGCATGCACACTTTCAGGGCAGCCAACAGGGAGGTGAGAACACAAGGTCAGTTGTCTCTGGCCCTGGGTCATGGAAGGGTCCAAAAGGCCCCTCTAGTTCTAAAAATAATCTGCCGGAGAAGCTTTTGCAGATCATCTTGTCTTGGGCATGAGCAAGACTATAGGCGTCCCCATGTATGTAGCTCACTAGGTTAAGTGCATTATACAGTGGCTTGCAAAAGTATTCACCACCCTTGAACTTTTCCACATTTTGTCACGTTACAACCACAAACGTAGATGTATTTTAATGGGATTTTATGTGATAGACCAACACAAAGTGGTGCATAATTGCGAAGTGGAAGGAAAATGATACATGATTTTCAAACATTTAACAAAATAAAAAAACTGAAAAGTGTAGTGTGCAAAAGTATTCACCCCCCCTTTACTCTGATAGGCTTAAATAAAATCCAGTGCAACCAGCTGCCTTCGGAAGTCACCTAATTAGTAAATGGGGTCCACCTGTGTGTAATCTAATCTCAGTATAAATACAGCTGGTCTGTGAACGCCTCAGAGGTTTGTTAGAGAAGATTAGTGAACAAACAGCATCATGATGCCCAAGGAACACGCCAGACAGGTCAGGGATAAAGTTGTGGAGAAGTTTAAAGCTCGGTTAGGATATGGAAAAAATATCCCAAGCTTTGAACATCTCATGGAGCTCTGTTCAATCCATGGAGTCCACTGGAAAGAGTATGGCAAGAAGAGCGTTGATCAGAGAAGCAGCCAAGAGGCCCATGGTAACTCTGGAGGAGCTGCGGAGATCCACAGCTCAGGTGGGAGAATCTGTCCACAGGACAACTATTAGTCATTCACTCCACAAATCGGGCCTTTATGGAAGAGTGGCAAGAAGAGAGCCATTGTTGAAACAAAGCCATGCAGTTTGCCACAAGCCATGTGGCACAACAAACATGTGGAGGAAGGTGCTCTGGTCAGATGAGACCAAAATTGAAGTTTTTGGCCTAAATGCAAAACGCTGCGTGTGGCAGAAAACTAACACTGCACATCACCCTGAACGCACCATCCTCACCGTGAAACATGGTGGTGGCATCATGCTGTGGGGACGCTTTTCTTCAGTAGGGACAGGGAAGCTGGTCAGAGTTATGAGAAGATGGATAGAGCCAAATACAGGACAATCTTGGAAGAAGACCTGTTTAGAGTCTGCAAAAGACTTGAGACTGGGGCGGAGGTTCACCTTTCCTTCCACTTCACAATTATGCACCACTTTGTGTTGGTCTATCACAGAAAATCCCATTAAAATACATTTACGTTTGTGGTCGTAACGTGACAAAAAATGTGGAAAAGTTCAAGCGGGGTGAATACTTTTGCAAGCCACTGTGTACGTGGTGTCTCTTCATGCTGAGAAAACATAAAAGGCTCTATTCCTGCCAACTGAAATCCTACGTGCGCACCAAAGCCTCGTTCATACCTGTTCTTTGCAGTCATCGTCGATGACTTTGCTGTTGTCAAGAATATCTGCCAAGAAAATGTACAGACAAAATGACACTGCCATGAATCAACGTTCAGTCAAAACATTCATTTATATGCATCCATATAAACTGAAATTACAGCTGCATTGTCAGTGAACTTACTGTGGCAGGTCGGGCACCTTTTTCCATTGTAGGCAAATCTCGTCAGAGTCATGTCAAAATCTGAGATCACCTGGATGAGACACATGAATTAATAAAATCAAACTGTATTCCTGATGTCCATGAAGGGCACCTTAAATCTTGCTGTGGATGTTGTGTACCTGCACGGTGTTGGAGCCAGCCTTCACCATGGACTGGAGGATCTCCTGCACCTTCTGAGGGTCCCGCATACACACTGACGTGTTGGACAGCTCAGGAATCTGAGCAATGGAAATAAGCGCGAGCGTCAATTAGACTTTTCAATGAGAGAGACGTGAATTGCACAATGCATCACGTTACATGAACTGTGTGTTTACACACCAAACACGAGCCCAGCTGTTAGTGATAGTTAAGGGTCAGCTGCTAGCAGCAATTTGCATAACTCACTTTATTAGCTAGCTTAAATACTCCCGACCTGCACATTAGCAGGTCCAAATTAAGGAAGTCCTAAACGGACGTGCATTCGTACATTTTATTTCCTCCGTTTTCCCGTGAAAACGAGTTAATTTCATTTGTTTTCCCGAGATAAAGGGGTAATTTTCTCGAGATCTCGAGATAACGAAACTTTGTTTTCCGAGATCTCGAGATAACGAAACTTTGTTTCCCGAGATAACGATATAATTAAGTGTGAGTGTGTGTGTGTGTGTGTGTGTGCGAGAAAGCGTCTCGCTTGTGAACCGAGAACATCCGTGTTCTTGTGAATCGTGTGTCTCCGTGTCGGAAGTGTGTCTGCATGGACTTTGCTGAACTTGATAAAAATGATTTACTTAGCACCTGGCTAATAAAGGGTACAAGCTCTTACGGTGTTTCCGAAGGTGTGTTCGATTGTACATTGTCCTGTAAAAAGCACCTTTGGCCATCAAGTTACAGAGTCTGACCAGCATTCAGTCGGGGATGCAACAAAGACGACATCAGGCTCAGGTTGCGCCGCCGATATAGCTGAAGCCTTGCTAACCGTCTTCTTAGAGTACGCACATGAATGTGTAACTATATTACCTGTAATAGCAAGACATAATGCTATTACAGCCTATCAGGCCTTGATTGAAACGATATGTGACGCTTTATGCGCCTGCTCCTCTGATATTGCTACACTGAATGACGTTTCCTGCAATGATTTAATATACTACACTATCGTTTTGGGTTTTTTCGAGATCCCGAATTAATTATATCGTTATCTCGGGAAAACAAAGTTTCGTTATCACGAGATCTCGAGAAAACTATCCCGTTATCTTGGGAAAACGGAGGAAATTAACTCGTTATCACGGGAAAATGGAGGAAATAACACGTATGAATGCATGGCCGTTTAGGGCTTCCGTACCTAATCATCGGTGCAACCGCCATAGAAAAGAAATAACCGTTTCATTGTTAAGTAACGCTTAACGACAACAAATCAACGTCATAGTTACGTGACTCACTTTAACGTCTACGTTAGCTAATGTTAGCCACACTACCCCGGACGTTTTGGCTAGCTAGTACAGAAGTTCGTTGGTGTAGGGTGCATTAATTTAGGTGCTTAGTAATCCCCTTCAAACCGTGCTGAATAACATTACCAATTTCTTTAAATCTGCGGCCATTCTGTTGAGGTTATCTTCACAAAAGACGTGTCATCGGTCAAAGTCTCCGTAGATGTGTCGCTAACGTTGATGTTCCTGTGTGCTCGAACGATGCATCTGTGCGAGAGCGCTGCCTTCGGGTACTGGCGGATGTGTCGGGATTTCTTTAGCAGTCGCACATTAATGACAAAATAAAGTTGAACACAGTATATTTGTACGGTTTCCCAGCGATGTCTACCTGAAACCGTGGATTAAAACTGTCCAGACAAATTAGGAGCAAAGTCAGAATGGACGTCATGTAGGTTATTCTATGGTCTCGAACAAATATTTCTTTTCGTGTGACAATCACAGGTTTGAGCCTGTGAGAAGCACGTGAAGGCAGCACCGCTACTTGCTTGCATAGGGACAGTATGTACTCCTCCCAACGCAAAGAGAGGCTGATGAAAGGTGCAACCCTGTAGCTGTACAGTTCTTCAGACATAATGTTTCTTTTAAGTCCATTTTCATTTGTGAATATGTTTACAATGTTAAGTAAAGTGGTTCCCAATGTTGTGTGTGTGTGTGTGTGTGTGTGTGTGTGTGTGTGTGTGTGTGTGTGTTTAAGTGTGTAGAAAAAAAGAGACCCAATGTTTGATTGACTGGTAAAGTTATAGTAATGTCTATTTTTGTTAGTTCTGTAAGTTTGGACTCGATGACTGAAAATAACCACCAGAGGGAGACACAGTACACAATAACAAACGTCCATCGCATACAAACTCATCTTGGCCTCTTTCTGTCCTGCTGCTCATCTCTGTACTTTACACAGATACTGAAGAATCTGTGCTGCTTAATGATATCTCTCTATCACTGATCAATAATCTGTTACTGAATGTTAAAATCCTTTCTGTTGTTGTTGAGCAGTAACTCCTGCTCCAAGCTCCTAGTCCGGGCAGAATCAGCTAAAAGGAGCACTAGCTACACAGCTAGTCTGGATAACTAGCTAATGGCAGTAGTCAACAGCAGTTATTAGTTATTCTTGATATATGCTGATTTTTTATGTGTGAACAAAAAAAATAAACTAACTTTTTGTTTTTGTTACTAAATAAACTGAATAAACAAACTGACCTTATGACTGAAGTTCATACTGTTTGACTTTATATTTGGCGGACCCTGCCAGCTTTCTAGCTTCAAACAGTGATCTGGAGATCTTATATTCCTCTGAGAACAGCTTGTTTATTCAGTTATAGACTACATAGTGCCCCTTTAAGACTGGGCAATTATTCCAACAATTTGTAAAGGCCAACAAAGGCAATAATATAGCAACAATAAACTACATCTGTCTTACAAAACATTTTTAATTGCAAGTGATGACATTAGCATTTCTTACATCCAAGATAAGGACACAATGTCAGGCTATCACATGCAAAGCAAATTACATAGCTTATTCCACTTAAAATTTGCAGGCCTAATTACGTATGTTGGTCATAAAGTGGAAATGAATATCATTTCTACGCTCTGTAACCTCTATGCTGTTATGGACAGCGGGTCTTTCTGAATGTCAGTCACAATAATCCCTTGTTTAGTCTGATTCCTTTTCATCGCATTTCTTAGTCTCTTTGGAGAGCGACAGGAGACGAGGGGACAACGTAACATATCGCAAATACACACCCAGCTGGAAGTGAAGTACTATAAACACAAGTTTTACAAGACATTTAATGTTGGAAACAAATCCACAAATAATGATAACATGTTTTTTTTTGTTTTTTTTAAAGAAGATCAAATCTTATTGGCTGGACGCTGGATAAAACAAAAGCATTTCCAAAATACAATCACCTTGTCTGATATGAAACAAACAAAACAGGAAAGTCAAAGTGCAGTTGCAAATTAAATCCCTATGCTTATTATGTAAGACTTCGCAAATAATTAGATGTCAAAAAGTGCAGTTTAAGAGAAGCTCTGCTCTGCAAACACAAATCATACACACCCCCTCACATACACATGTACACATTTCTATGTATTTTACTAGAATTAATTAAAACACACTGAGCGACAGACTGCCAAAGTGCAAAAGAAAGGAATGATTGAGACACTGCTGATGATTGGTGCTTGCTGCAGTGACTGAAAGAAATGCCTTAACGTTAAGGTAACTCAAGAGGAATGTTTTCATTACATCTAATAACATCTTTTCAACGTGACACTCCCCTCATTATTTCACCTGTTCAAAAACCAGAGAAAGATTATTTGTTTCAGGCGTTCGATGAGCAACAAAAAACTATAGAAATATACTCAGTACAGCTGTTGAAGGGGAAGTGAAATCTAGAAGCAAACTACTCTACAAGATTTTAAGATTAACAGCCTTTCTGAATTAATTCACATTAACGTGTTGAGACTGCACATTAACAAGGAGAGCCACTCTAACAGAGAGATTATGATACAGGTCTTTTGTGAGTGAGTTAGACTTCTAAACAGGTGTTTATGAGGCGATTGTCACAGTGTTACTATGGAATGAGGCTTCATTAAGTTAAATTGAATGTAGGAATGCAGTAAATATTAATGTCACATCGCCTTCTCGGTATGAGCATACAATAAAGGAATGTAAAATATCCATATATGTGTTTACATATACAGCTTTATACTATTTATGTACAAACAGATAAACAGCATCTATACCAACATACTTGACAAAAGGATATTCAGTCGTTGGCTGCTATATAACACTCTTATTCACATGTTTACATTCGCCATATACCTCCCGACATATCACCAGCTGGTCAGCACACACCTGCATACACATTTCATGGCTTTCGACAAAATCAGCCATTAACACAAGACAGCATGAGAGCCGATGGCACAGGGTTCAGGTTTAATGGAATCCAGTATGAGAGCAACACAAGACCCACTGCATCATGTAACGTATGAGTGTGGGTAGATGAATGGTGGCTGTCTAGTTCTTGGACTGAGCCGACTTGCTCAGCATTCTATCTGCGACTGGAGCTGCCGGCGCAGGGTGAGTGTGCGTCGGTGGAGCTGCTGCATCTGCTGCATGCGATCTCGCTGGCGGGCCAGG
>OMLP01023896.1:23202-35184 GCA_900302685.1 Spondyliosoma cantharus | reverse complement strand
TGATGAGTGTGCACAGATTGCAAAAATATCAAAGTCCCTTAATGTAAGAAGTGACCCAACCCTAACTCATGTACTCTGGTCAGAGGTCAGTTATATATTGAGAGATAACATTGCACACACACACACACACACACACACACACATGCCGTATTGTTACATTACATTTTATTTTACTCAATTACACAGTTGTCAACATACAACAGATCCATAGAGGCACGTTGATTTCACATCGAAACAGTTAAAAACATAAACTTTGCGACAACACTGGTGAAGTTTCTGGTCGTCCAGAGAATTTTTTCTAGTTTTCTAACATTCACATGAAAGAAGACACCAATGACAGCTGCCGTACATTTTCATTCGGACCTTGTGAAGTGTTGGAAAATGTACGACTTTGTTTAATTTCAAAGAGAATTAGAGAGTCTAGACAGCAGATCAGAATTAAGCATGAGAAGAAAATTATCTTTCCATTGGATACACAAAATCTGAGATGTGTCATTTTTTTTGTCAACTCTAACAGACAAATGAAACAAAAGGATCAATTAAAAAACTATGAAAACCCAAAACATTTATTATGTAAAAAATATATGAAAATATAAAAAAGAAATTATGGCATTCAGCTGCGTAAATTATTTGCCGTCTCATAGTTCTGAAGCAGAAATATTCCAACAATAATTCAGTTTACGGTTATCAGATTAGTGCAGGAGTAGACCTTAAAAAAACAGTGAATAATTCATTATTTCATAGCTAATCTCTCATAAAAGATGTTACAATAACTGTATCCTAGGGTTTATGGCAAAAAGAAAAAATGCTCCCACATTTTCCACAGGCTGAGGATGAAGAACATTTCCTGGTGACAACTTTTCCAGGAATGACTTAATAATGGTCCCCTTCGCCACAGTAAGCAGACTGATGTTTCATTGCTACCACTGTGGCAAAAACAGAAAAAAAAAAAAAATCAAAACTATAAACATACCGTACCTTAACCTACCATTAAATGCTCACTTTTAAAAACACACCTATACATAAATAAAGCTCTGATCTTACAGTATGTTCTCAGGTTTTAGGCATTATTGCACTACATGTTTTGCCCCGCGTAGCAAGCTCATGATTCTCAAGTGGCACGACGAAGAGAGCTGCACAGAGACACGACAGTCTGTGATACAGACACACGCATGCTTGGCTAATACAACGTGGATGTAATATCTGAGGGGGTAAACGACAGTGTTTTCACGAGCCACGAGAGTTGTGATGAGCAAGAGTTGAACAATCCACCATTAATCCCTCATCTGTATACATGGTTCATCACGGTCTGCCTCCAGCTTCACAGTTTAGCAGGTTTTTACTAATATTCACAGAGCTGCAGCACTAAAAGGTTTCCAAAACTAAAAACATACTTTACTCTTTCTTTTAAATATTTGTAATTTACAGCTATATTATTAGTAACATCTTCCCTATATTATGCCACATCTTCGGGGTGACATATCACAGTACGGGCGGGGAAACGACAGTTGAGGAGAGGCTTTGATGCTCCGGTTTAGTCCCGTCCGATTACATGGACATGTGTTCTGGGAGCACGTAGGAGATGTCATCCCAGGGGTGGCGATAGAGACCCTGCTTCAGCCTCTTCTGGTCCAGGTAGTGTCCTGAGGAGATGTGAAAAGGAGGGACTGGTTGTAATGCGAGGTGAACGCGAGTCATCACAGCAATCATTGTGTCTGTGCAGGGAAATGACTCACCGATGAATCCCATGCTGCGGCCCAGGACAAAGATGCCGTTCAGAGCTCCGATTTCCACAAACTCATCGGCTTCATCCCTGTGATGTGCATAGTGGACAACGGTGATAAAAATGGGTGCGCTCAATGTAGGCAAACACTACTTATTTTGTACATAAACTCAAACATGTTGACGTCAAGTTAAAAGACGACCAGTGTTTGTAGGCTCACCGAGTAAAACCACCACAAGTCCTGAGCAAGTCCACGAAGGCCACACCAATGAAGCCGTCCACATTCAGGATCAAGTTTGGTTTCTAATACAAGGATCATGTTATTAAAAAATGGAGTGGGTCACTATTTAGCAAAAGGTGCTGAATGATAGGACGAAGTGACTAATCTTACTTTGGATGTGGTGATTTTCTCCACATCTAGAGCGTAGTCCAGCAGCTGGGTGGAGGGGAAGTGCTGCTTCACAAAGTCCTTCAGGATCTGGACTCTCATGTCTGGGTTGTTGATCTGGGAAAGCACAGAAAATGTCCTTATATTCAGGACTTAGGATATTCCCAAGGTAACACTGGCAGCGTGGCACAGCTCTGTTCCCCGTGTTATTTTATTGTATGTTTTTACAAAAACATCCTAACTTTGATTTAAAAGCTCACTCTGTTGTCCACTCTCTCTACATGTTAAGGAGCCATTGTACTCACCGATTTGACTCTGTGTCCAATGCCCATGATCAGCTTCCCATCCTTCTTCATCTTGTTGACAAACTCCATGGGCAGCATGCCGCTGTCAAACGCCTTGCTGAACTGCTTTGCTGCAGCATCCAGAGCACCTCCGAAGCGATCACCCTGAGAATTGACAACAAGGAAAATAAGACATGCTCATAGCAGACTGGTCAGTAAATCGAGCACGTGAATCAGACGTTTAAGTGTCTTACGATGGTGAGAAGGCCGGAGGTGAGGCTGGAGATGAGATCTTTGCCCGCTCGGGCACAGACGATGGTGTTGTGGGCACCGGAAACAGCAGGGCCGTGATCAGCAGTCACCATCAGGCACATTTCGATGAACTGGCAGGCATATCTTGGCAACCTGCACACCAAGAAGGAAACAATGGTAATGTGACGAACTCTTGAGGAATCATTCACCTACGACTACAAACTACCGGGTTAAGAGGCTGACCTCCTCTGGAACCACAGAAGCCCCAGAGTTCCTCCCAGGCCTATTTCCGACTTGAAGACCTCAGTGATGGGCATGCCTGCGTAGATGAGCTCCTGGCCCCTCTCGTCACAGATACTGGTCATGAAGGAAGCGGGCTTACGGATCAGACCCAGCTCCTGCAAAGTTGCCAGAAGAAAAGTTTTCAGTCCTTGTACTTTTGAGTTTTCGTCATCCGATACCTAAAAGCTTGATTTGTGTTGACTGTTCAGAGGGATACTCACTCGTGCCCAGGAGTAATCCATTGGTACAGTGGGGGGAGGCATCTCTTCGGCTGGCTGGATAACTCCTTTGGCAACAAGGTCATCATAAACGGAGCTGCACGGTTTAGGAAAAATGAAGCATACCAACAAACTCATCTAAAAATGCTGTCATAAGGAACATTTAAGATGGCACAGTTAACTGAAGGAATGGATATGCCACTCTGCACTGACCTGACGATGTCTCCCAGCTCGTCAAAGCTCTTGGGGACGAAGGCACCGGCCTCCTTCAGAGCCGAGTTCTTAGCTACTGCCGTCTCAGACGCCTGGTTGGCACAGGCTCCTGCATGGCCGAACTGAACCTGAGGAGGGAAAAGGTGCGGAAATGTCATTAATGTCTTGAATGTCTCATTATGCAGCTGCCTGACAGTGCCTGAAATGCACCGGCCTCTACAGCCGCACTCTTACCTCCGAGGAGAACATGGTGGCGCAGGTGCCAATACACCAGCACACCACCGGCTTTGTAATCCTGCCCTTTTTAATAGCCTCACAGATCTTGTACTCCTCTGTGCCTCCAATCTGTAGAGAGCAGAGGCAAATGCAGGATGAAGCAAATTAATAGCTGCCTTTTAGCTTAGATTGCACTGATTTTAGGGAAATTAAGATTTTTAAGTTAATCAAAATAATGACATTGAAATTCCAATGTAGGCACTGGGGAAATTGCAGGTGAAATTAGCAATACACCTTTGCACTCTGTTCATAAAAAAATGAGCATATCTCAAATATTAAAGTATGTACATACATTTAAACAACTTATGGAGCATTTAGAAATATTTTGAGTATGTTTCTACATACACAAAAGCTTTAGATCAATGTTTTGTGTTTTTCTGTAGTAAAAAGTGATGATGACACATCCAGTTTAGTATTTTTTTAATTTAAAGGGTGTAGGGATTTATAAGGTGCAATATGTAGATTAAAAAAAAAAAGATACTCCTAAGAAATACACCACAATAAGCAAAACAATCAATGTAGTCAAAGTCAAAGCATGTGTAGATTTATTCCTCACCTCTCCTAGGACGACGATCATCTTCACTCCAGGAGTGTCTTGGTAGCGCAGCACATGGTCAGTAAACACAGAGCCTGGGTATCTGCAGAAGAGTGTAAAATTACACACCGATTCACACCCTCATGTTTACATAGTGCTGATAAGAGACGTACATACCTGTCTCCGCCGATGGCCACACCTTCAAAAACACCATCGGTGGTGCGGGAGATGATGTTGTTGAGCTCGTTGGACATGCCGCCTGAGCGAGACACGTAGGCCACGCTGCCGGGGCGATAGAGCTTTGAGGCGAGGATGTTGTCCAGCATGCCTCCAGTGTTCCCGATCTTGAAGCAGCCTGGCTTGATTCCTCCAACCTGGACATAAACGCACACAGAGATTTCTCTGTCAGGTAAAAGAACACAAGAGGACACCGCGATAAATCAGATGAGAAGTGAAGCAAGACTAACGGTTGCCGGTCCGATGATCGTAACACCCTTCTGATCCGCGGCCTTGATGATCTTCCTGGTGTGGGCTTCAGGGATTCCCTCAGCGATGATGGCAATGGTGTGAATCTGAAAGCATTTGAACAGAAAGGCTTAACTTTTTATTTTTCCGGCTGTTACGTAACCTACAGATGGTACGAGACGAGGGCGCATTCACCTGTGGATACTGCATGGTCTCCATGGTGCTATCAAAGGCCGAACGCAGAGATGCAAAGCTGATGAGCACGTCCACGTCCGGGTGCTTCTTCATGGCGTCACTCATGTTCTTATACACAGGGATGAGGATCTCTTTGTGGCCCCAGTAGAACTTCTGTTTGTGGTCTCCACTGCAAGGCATTCATTCATTACACAGTGAAACGACTCCATTTACTTAGGAGGTTTATATTGAATTAAATGAAGATCCATTACACTGAAAGCAGGACGGAGCATATTCAGGCTTAAGAGGGAGGGCAGACAGCACTTACGTGAACGGGTAGACCATGGCGGCCACAGACGGCTCATCTCTGGAGCAGACGTAGTCAAAGTCCATCATGCCCTGTACTGCCCGGGTCTGCATACCCCACACTATGGACTTGGTGTGTTTGCTGAAGAGGGTCGTTGCTTTGGCTACAGGGAAAGAGTTACAGATAGAAACTTAACACCAGGTTACTAAAAATGCATTTCCTCCTTCGTTTCCTCTTCATGCATTTACAAAAAAAAACCAAAAACTAATTTTCTTCTGAATTTACACAAATCGTGAAGAAAACCAATTTTTATTTAATGATATTTCACGCATCTTAAAACTGACATGAAAACAAACAGGTCAGTGAAGCCTTTGTAGCCTTTGATAAGATTTCTAAAATAGACCGATAAAGCACCATAAAAACCCTACTGCCAACTAGTTCGATCATAAATCACAAGAACAAAAATGAATAAAGACATTGTTTGCGTGCGTCTGATCATAAATCACTACACTGAGCTTCCATTTTAGCGAGTTTGGATTGCAGGGTCCTCCTGCTGTCCAAGGGGGGAGCTATAATACCTAAACTCGACCACTGCATGATCACAAGGCTTCTATCCATCTGCCTATCACGCTGTCCAGCAGTGGACCCATGCATGAAAACACGTCCAGCCCCTTAGCAGTCACAGTGCAAAGATTTCCCATTGGAGTGAGTGTTTGATCTCACCGATAGGAGTTCCAGTTTTGGCCTTCTTGGCTGGTGAGCTATCAACTTTGGCTTTGTTTTCAGAGAAAGAGGCAGTTCTGCTGGATGCTGGGGTCTGTAAAAAGACACACACACAGAAAAATATATAGACTCATCTATATTTTATTCTGCTTTGCATATTTGAAAAAGGAAATGTAATAATGAGGACACTCTTGTTGAGATTTAATCGGCTTTGACTGGCAAAAAACAGTGATCCTTTATATTTTAGAGGCTTGATAAAAGGGCGCGGTAGCCTCATTATTTTATAAAACATTTGCACACATCTTACAGTGTTCTTCTAGAGGAGCTTTGCTACATATTGTGCAATGTGTGTGTGTATACTTTAATATTCAATTTCTCTTATATATCGTATATCTACCTGTACTATTCAAGCAAGTGCATGCATGTATATGCTCACACACATACACACACACACACACTTTCCTGAAAGCCCATGCACTGCACAGTCTTAATGGACGCCTCGGGGCAGTCGCAGTGCGCTACCAACTGTGGTCACACAACTGCTTGAGTGAGAGCAGTGCACAATGCCCCTCTTACACAAAAGAGCCGCTGGGCTTCTGATAATCTCGTTCACTAAAAGGATAAGACAGTAAATGAAACGGGGCCTGTGGCATGCAGGCCTGCTGCTCACTAAACCACTCCACAGCACTGGTGGAAGCTGATGATGTAAACGCACTGCACAGTGAGCCGGCACAACATCACGACAGCCTATTTGTCTCCGTGGAGTCTGAGTGTGTCATACCGATGTGCTGCCGCTGGAGTTGAGGAGGAAGTTGGCAGTGTGTGCAGCAACAGGAGGCAGGTTGGGGATTGGCCGGTGGCCCAGTGCCATGCCAACAATGGCCGTCATGTGAGTTTCTGTGCCAAAGACGTGGATGGGGATCCCAGTGGTCTTGCCTGAGGAAAGCCGGCAGAACCACATTACGACTCAAGCAGGTGCCTGAAGTTAAAATATGCGCTCGAAACATGCTTTCAGGCTTTGGAGATATGGATAGAAGAAAGTACAACATACCAACTTCTCCCATCACCCTGAGACCTTCCTGGTAGTTGGGGCCTCCACGACGGACAAAAATGGTGACCTCATGCTCCTTCAGTGGCACCTGATAGTCTCTGATAGCTCGAACGATCCCCTAGCAGAGACGAGGATATACTCAGTGAAAAAAAAAAAATAGACATTGAGCAAGTAATATTACAGCGATGTGATGTGATGTGATGTGATGTGATGCTGTACCTTAAATGTTGCTGCAACATTCGTGAAGTTTGCGATGCTTCCCCCGATGATCAAAACTTTTCCTGGAAAACATGACGGAAACATAATTTCAGAAAAAAACCCAACAACACACGACTTTGAGAACACACAAAGATTTGACCGAGCGGTTTTCCTACCATCTCTGTGTTTCTCCCTGGTCATCAGAGAAAGGATTGTCTTGGCGTAGTCGTAGGTCTGCTGTTCGCTCGGAGCTCCTGAATACTCCCCATAGTTGGCCAGCTCGTCGACGCCACCCAGGTCACAGATTGTGTCACTGGAAGAGTTTTAGATTAGTCACCAACACAGGAGACAAAGGGACAGTAACAACAGCAGGCAGATTTGATTTACAGCTTTAATAACCAACAAGAAAAATGAGATGAACGTTACAGTGCAGCATTTATTCAGAACAGACGTGGGCAAATGTGCTTTTATTATGCAAACAGACACAACCTAACAGTGCACAGAGGGAATAATTAGTCACGGCTGATGTGTCTGCGTGTCACGCTTTTGTACCCCCGACAGACGCTCATTCCTCCAGACGCTCACTAAAGTGGCAACACCTAAGAATCAAATATAGCAGGCAGCTGAGCGGGCAGAGTGTGAGCTGCTGCACCGTCAGTCTATAGTGAGGAAATAAAATAAACTTATTAAATGTATTCAGGCTTTTTGTTTTAGCGAGTTTGATTCTTTGGTACCTGTATACCACCGAGGCACCTCCTCCTGCCACCATGGTCCAGATCCTGCCTCGGGGGTTAAGCAGGGTCAGTTTCAGGCTGGCACCACTCTTGGCATCAAGATCGGCAATGTAGGCCTCCTGAAAGAAAAGGTCAACAAAGAGAGGAGAGGTTTTTTATAAATGAGGACGTCTGTGTGTGTCTGTGTGTGTATTTTTAGCTTTAATCAGTGCAGGACTTGCACAAGCACCTCTCCATATGTCCACAAGTGATCACCCTGCGCTTGCGTTGATTTTTGAAGAGCTATTAATTGGAAATATTGTATAAATACGACGAGCGACAGCGGATGCGATGTGCATCAGTGGTTGTTGGTGACAGTTGGGATCACAGCTGGTGGCTGAGAGTAAAAAAGCTCCCAATCAAAGGCGCCCGCTGTCCCTCGTCTCCACTGCAGCCTCACAGCAGCCCAATTAGAGCTCGCCTGGTACACAGACAGTCTGTCTCGGACAAGCATCTCCAGGCAGCAGCCAAGAATAGAAATCCACTCTACAAACTAGTTTCTTTAATTTCACCCACCCCATGTTTATTATTGAGCTCTGTCATGCTGGTGATTTAGGATTTTTAAAATCCCTCCTTAATACAAGTGTTTAATGTTACTTAAGCTTTAGTTTCTATAAAAAATTAAAAAAAAACAACAGATGAGATATTTCCTAACAAAGCATCTCCTACATCTCATGCTCTGAGACTTTATCCACAGGTTTCTGCCCAGACGACCTTTACTTGAGGATGTCTCCGGAGGATGTCTCCATAACGCTCCACGATGAGTCATAAAGGCTGATTAACAGCTGTGTGTCGGCTGCCCTGCCTCATTAATTCAACTGGGCCAGCTGTGACATGAGCTGCTACGGAGCAGAAATTGCCGGTAATCCCAGGAGCTGTGGTTACACAGAAAGTGTTTCTTCAGGCCAATTATAATCATTCTGATTAGAGATTCCAACTTCATTATTTACACGGACGCCAAATAAAGTGATCTGATGTGTGTGTTTACAAGCCCCGAAGCATTTAATCAGAATATAAAAAAAGTGATTTCTTATTTGCTGGAGCTGGAGGAGGAGGAAGAAGAAAGAGGAGGAGGAAGAAGAAAGAGAAGGAGGACGAGGAGGAAGGAGGAGAAAGAAGAAGAAGAAGAAGAAGAAGAAACAATGTTTCCGTTAATATCATTTTCAAGATGACTATTTTTGTTTTGCTCCCATTTTTTAGAGAAATGATCAGATTAAGTGTTTTATCTTCTTTAGGCGGACAGATCTTAACTTAAACAGTTTATGTCTCATGTAAAGCTGCTACATGAAGTCTGAATCCATTAATTTAACGGTAAATTGTCTGTGATCAAATCTAATTTGTTGTTCTATAACACTGACATTTTCCACTCGACATTTAATGACAATCTAATTTGAAATGGTTCATCTCCGAGATTGCCAGTTTGCTCAATTTGCACCCGCGTTAAGCCTTTTCCCCTCTTTGGAGAACACCGCCAGCTTTGATGCTCATTTTCCCCCCTCAGTCCTCCCTCACCTCGGGATAAGCCTCCCTGCCGAAGGGCGGAGGGAACTCCACATCGCCCCACTTGGCCTTGCAGATGTAGTCAGCCGTGGCGTCGATCTTGGCTGCCATGTCCAGCACGTAAACGCCATCTTTTGTGACCACTGAGAGAGGATGGAAAACAACGAGCTTTAAGATCTATACACCCCACATACTGAGATTCACCACTAAGCTTTAAATATGTCGTGTTCGGCCACAGGTGACCACGGCCTTCCTGCTCTCCCTGCAGGAGGTGGAAGGAGAGCGAAGATGAGGAGGAAGTGGTGGGACATCAAAGAAGGGGGAGCTCGTCTCGGCAGATCCACAGGAACAGCTGCCACGGGGCATGTACTGCTGCCCAATTACTCCATTATAAACACACGCTGCCTTCATCAAACGGCGATAGCGTGAATTATTTACTGCTTTCCTCCCTCGGTGTTGAAAATGTGGCAGAGTCAACTCGGATTCAAGATGATGTTTCATTATGCATCTGTGTTTTCATTTCTAATTTCCTTTTGATGTCTAATTTCATAATCCGATAACATATTCATGAACCCGTGTTGGGTTAATGTGTAAACGCCTTCATGATTGCTTGTTCAGACATATCACGTCAAGGCACAAGGGATGTTAGAGAAACAAACGACATACCCAGTGGATTGATCTCCAGGTATGTGAAGAACAGGTCCTCGTACAGGTTGAAGAGCCCGACGATGAAGCTGGCCAGGACCCTGCAGAGAGATTAAGCACATAACGCTCTAGTCTTTGGGGACTGTGGAAGTCTGGCTAATCACACTAGGACGCTCTGGGACACAGGTGGTAGTTTGGACCCCAGGAGGGTCTTCCATCAAGGCAGATCATGACATCTACTTAACTCAAGGCTCTAGATCAATATCTACAAATTACAAATGATAGGCTATTAAATACTTTACTTATGTTAACACTTCTTACAAAAAAAAGGTTCAACCCAAAACAAAGGTGACCATAAATAAAACAGGAATGAACTTTAATTGGTTTGTTATCTTAAGGTCGCTCAGAGTTCTTTCATCCATTGATCCAGTGGATAACTTCTGACTCTTGAGGCTGATAACAATCTCATCCACAGGGTTGTTGAGGAATAGACGCGTCTGTTGGTTGTAACTAGTCTTAGATGCACTTAATACAGCCCAACATGGAGCTCCCTGTCTGAGGAGCTTAAAGTCAGCTCCTTCTTTAAGTCTCTCCTCAAAAATGACTCTTTTAGGAAGTAATTCTGTTGTTGGTCTGGCTTTTCTCCCTCTTGTCTTACTTTGAAGTACGGTAGTTTTATCATTTTTGTTTTTGGCGTTTTGTTTTGATCTTGATTGATCATATCATTTTGTGACTGTGTGTACCGTTTTCATTTTGACCTGTAAAGCATTTATTTTTAATCAATACACTCTTTGTAACTAAAAACTCGCAGACTCATTATTGGTCACATTGTGAGAAAAAGGTCTGAACGCAGTTCCTTCAAGTGCCTTCATCACTTATGTCAAGTCTGTGTTTTGGGAGTCCGTTTCTGCCCGTAAGGCAATTCTTTGATACGCAGCCAAATCAAGCTTGCCAGTTACCATGGTTACCGAGCGGGGAATCAAATAAGCCACAGTAATGGAGCCCTCACTTAAATTATCGAGATTAATCCAAAAACAGCAGGATTTCCCTTTATCTGCCTTGATAGATTACCTCACAGAGTTCCCTTATGATCAAAAACAAGGTAGTTGAAGTCAAAGGCAATTCATTTATAATTTGTCAGGGTTCCAACACTTTTTTTATTGTCAAATTCAGGTGCACTTTTAAGATTTTCCTGCATCTGCATCAGACGAAGCATTTTGGTATGAGAACCCACATATTTAATTTAACTAAGATGTCTCGCTCTTTAGCAACTTCTGTTAAAAAAAATGATGCTTCTAATTCAGAATTCTGCTGATTAGGACTTAAGCTGAAACATCTTCTAGTCGTAGTCGACTGCTGTATACGCTCTGCTGCTTTCCTTTGTTTCTTATTTCTTTCCAGGCGCATTCGTGTTGATGAATGAGACACACACACACACACACAAAAAATAAAAACTACAACTCGAATGAACCCTGAATTTCGCTGTGCAATTTGTGCCTGGCTTGCAGCTCCAAACAAAAACAAGAACAACACGGCCATTATAATTCCATATCATTAAAAGCATGACAAACGACAGCCGATATTATTGACGGATTGTTAAGGCTGAGCTGGACAGGAAACAGTCCACCTGTAAATTAGCCGTGCTGTGCAGAAGGAAAAATCTAATTTGCTTCCTCCTTCACATGTCGAAACAGAGCAGTGAGGAGTGGGGGGGGGTGTTGGAGGAGGTGGAGGAGTTGGAGAGGGGGAGGAGCATTTTTCTCCCCTCTCCCCTGTCTGTCAGTCGTGCAGGCAGCTCATAACGCTCCACGTCAGCGGGTTGACAGGACTCAGACTGGCCCGTAGGGGGAAAACTGCGACCGAAAAAAAACCCTTGGGTGACTCAGCCTCCCATCCCGGCCTCTGACGGCAGGGCAGGAAAACTGGCCAAGTGGCGTTCTTGTTTTTGATCCAGGAGTGAGGAGAAGAGTGTATG
>OMLP01023896.1:0-23150 GCA_900302685.1 Spondyliosoma cantharus | reverse complement strand
GCAGAGTGATTTCTGGGGCAGCTTCTTCAATGTCAGCTAAGACAGTGAGCCTGACCAGAATCTGCCGTCACAAAAACAATACTACAGTGATGGATAGGAGAGGTTTGGAGGGGGCGAGCCGCCGTGTCGTAGCCATCAAAATACAGGGACGTGCTCTGAATGTGGCTGTGGAGTAAAACAGGCCGGGGGTGGAGGCTGATGGAAGAAAGGCGAAGGAGAGGAGGGAGTTTGTCATTTGTCTAATGGAAAGCCCTCCACCCGTCTCGTCCTGCATTTACTGCCAATATCAAAGTGCTTTCTCTCACTTCATTTGTCTAATGCTTTTGTTTTCCTCTGTTGGGCAGTAGCTCAATTGTGTAATGGAAAGTGCACACTTTTTGTCTTTTTTGGTTCATTTTTAGTAGTTTATTGCCGCAATAAATGTCCAAAATCATGACCGACTGAGTGGGACAGCAAATCATTGTTACACTACGAATACTTTTTCCATCTACTTACGCTTTCTTGTCGTTGGGGACGTGGGTCAGCAGCTCTTTCTTCACAGAGTCCTCGCTGATCTTTTCATCCACCTTAACTAGCAGCTTCTTCGCCTTGGCGTCCACGTCTCCCACATCCACCCCTCCCTCATGGTGAAACAGCACGTAGTCTCCCTCTCGGGTGGCGTAGATGCACACGTAGAACTCCTCCTCCTGAACGATGGGCCGTTAAAATGTTGTTCATAAATGTCTGTTTATTACACATCTGGGTTTCATCACTGCCAAATAAGGAATCTAAAAAAAAAAACTGAGGGATGATCACAGAATAGCTGTGGAACGAGTGCTTTACCTGCTTATGGGCGACAAATGGCTCGATGAGGAAGTTCTTGAGAACGCCTTTAGCTTTTCCCACCTGAGGATCATCGAGAAAACGAACTCTTAACACATAAAAGAGACACAGGGCCACATGTGACGAGACGTTTTCTAGGAAAAAAGGAGACAGGTTGAGAAGAAGGAAAAAGAAAAAAAAAAAAAGTCGCGATGAATGACTCCAGGCAAAACCCCCGCTAACACAGCCACAGCTCATTTGACGAGGCTGTCATCGTTCCTCCGTTAAAGGCCAGCAGGCACAGAGTAACCAGGGACCGGCTGAGAGCAGCCAGCCAGAGAGCACAGAACGAAATAATAAAGAGGTCGAGAGGGAGATGCCATTTTGAGGAGTGAAAACAAAAAAGGAGGTTGATGACGGGCGGAGAAAAAAAGAAAGCCTGTCTGACTGAAAAAAAAAAAAAAAAACCCACAAGGGGCTCAGATAAATGAAGAAGAAAGAAAGCCTTTCATGTCGTGAATGCAATTTTTATGCAAATGATTCCATTTTGACCACTTGTGGTAATGTGATCGCACAAAATATGAGAAAGTCATTTTCTATAGTGCAACATCGCAGGACACTGCAGCAGCAGAGAATAGCAGCGAGCTATGTGTGAATAACACGAAGACAGGAAAAAAAAAACAGTGACAGGATATGTGAAGTATAAACCGGTGCTGATAATGAAGACATCGCAGCCACAGTTCTCTACGCTTGTTCCTCTAACAGTTCCACCCTGATGATTTCTCTCAGATAAGCTCACAGCTCACCAAACCAAACAAGCAGACCGGCACCGCAGTAACAAGCAGTCAGTCAAGAAACCTAAAAGCAGGTGGCAACACGCTAGAAATTCATGATGCAACAGCTCTCTTACCCATCACAATACCAACACGGTGCATTAGGTTACACATTTCTTCTACTTCCACGCAACTTATCCGGTTTTAGGGAATTTACACGAAACAAAACAGAGTCTGCAGCTGCGCTAGCAGCTCAGGACAGTAAGGTCAGCTCACATTTTCACAATACTAGCTACCAAAGTCATTCGTTTCGTTGTAAATCAAAGCGCTGCATAAATATCTTTGTTATTACTTTGACTAATTAATTACTCCCAATCTTTAGAGGACAATAAAGACAAACATTGTCCCGACTGTCCACGATACAGATGTGGCTCCATTCATTCCTATTTACTGCCGCTGGCTGCTGCTGACAGTTTCATCTCATCTGTGAAGAGATACATCTTTGCAACCTCACTGCTGCGCCACACACGCCCCCACCCCCACACACACACCCCACACACACCCACACACTCTCTTTCTCACTGCTTTATGAGCCATCCTAGTGTCTCCATAACTTGCGTCTTGGTTTATGAGGCACCGCAGCGTCTCAGTGGCACTGTGATGGATGCTCGGCGCTGTGCTTATGCTGACTGGATAGATGGTCTGACCGTTTATTCAGTAGCAGCGCCCGCTTCAGCTGACTGGACTGATTTACTACCAGCAGACTGATACTGAACCCCTCAGCAATGAGGCGGCTGTTTGAGCAAACATACGTCAGGCAACACCGACCAAATGCCTCTGTGCTAAACTCGCGGGAGGGTGAAGGAAAGGGCAGCAGGAGAAGGATCTGAATAAAGCACTGGGATAATATTGATCGAAGGAGTGTCCAACAAAGTGCACACTCTCCAAGAGAAGAGTGGGGCTGAGGTAATTGGCCCAAGAGGGTGGATGACGTACTGTCGTCTCTTTCATGAGGCGGGACTTCAGCCATTCTCTGACGCCATTCAGGTCCAGGTTGACGCCCACCAGGCCCAGCTTCCCTCGCCTCTTGATCAGCTGGTCCGGCTTCACCACCAGCCTCTAGAAGAGAAAGATAAACATGGTCGGTTTAAGCAGGATGCACACAAGACTACGCTTAACTGGAAGACATCGTAGTTAGATTTTTTTTTTAGAGTCTACGGAGCATTTTGTGTCATATTTTACCTGGATTCTCACTGTCTCTAGTAGGGCTGCAACTTTATTCTTTCTTAATTCTTTATTTACTCTCATAAATGACAAAGAAAATCAGCAAATCCTTCAATTTAAATGCCGGAACTGGGAAATGTAAAACAGTAATTTGACTATGGTCAAAACGTCAAATGCTACTTTAACAGAAAGCATTTACTGCCAACTGACTGCTGATTGATTTGCTTTTGTTCTTTTTCTTGAAGACATTAATGAAGACAATGGAGTGGAAGTGCTGCTTTTATGATGCTCGTTCATCTTGTTCATCTTAATTTCCAACATATGACAGCAGATATTTACTTTTTAGTGGCGTTAATATTGACCACCCGAGAGCTGAGGTGAACATCATTTAAGAAGGAATCTCTCACGCCGCGCGTCATTCCCTTCTGACGCAAAAGCAAAACCACATCCCACCCCCACCGACTCGGCCCGCTTCCTCTCACTTGCGAGCCAGATAAAGCGAATGACTTATGACAGCGGACCCATTAGTATCTGGGTGCTCGCCAGTGAGCGAAGAAAGAGGGCGGAGGGTCAAAGTTAATGCAATTTCCTAATCAATTCGACCGCAGCAGCAGATATCTCCAAGTATCTGCCCTCCACTTCCTCCTCGTACCTTCTAGATAAAAACCCTCAGGGTAGACACACGGGTGCAATTATATTTTATCCTGCGAGATGAGTCACAGAGTAATTCAATTAGCTGCTATTACAGCCCGTCTATCAGGTACTGCTTCGCTATGAAGAGCAGGGCGGGACGGTGAGTAAGAGCTGGAAGGCAGGCGTGTACCTGCAGAACTATTTGTGGAAGAAATCCCACCTTAGCTGAACTCTGACCTCCCTGTTACACGGAAACAATCAGAAAGGACGAGACGAGTTTTCTCTTCCGTTTTCTTCTGAATTCACACCTCGCTTCCACCGAGAGCTGCCGGAGCGCTCTGCTGCCTGCGATGTCTGCTAACAGGCGCCAAGAGACCGCTCTGCTGCCAGCCTAAGTAATTGTCTACATAAAGAGGAGATCATTTTCCACAAGCTTAAAAGGGAGGCTCCGCTTTAGGCATTTTATGGGCCATAAATCTGAGCTACAACAACTAACTGTTCACTCAGCTTAAGAAAACCTCACTTCATTTTCACAACCGTTTCTCCCGCCTCACCTCTGTGAGCAGCCACGGGTGCTCTCGCGCCAGCCGCTCCAAGTCCGTCTCTGCCGTCACGTTGGCATAGCGGAATCTGTTCTGGACAGCAGCCGATGTGCAGATGTACTTGTACAGGAACTCCTTCCCCGTCTGCTCCGAGATGGCTTTGGCCGACATGACTGCTTAGGCTGGGCTTGGCCTAACGAGATGGAGAGAGATGAGTCGGGAGATACACAGATGAGCAGTGAGATGGATGAATACAGAGCAGACATTGAGATGTTGAGAGCACAAGATTTTAAAAAGGGCAACATGTTTTTCTTCTTTGACGTCCACGCTGTCAGGACGGTCAAGGAACGGTCTAGTAACCAGGTGATGGAATGACGGCTTTGCGGTTTGTTTTTTTTCCATGAATTACATCGGAAAACGGAGGAAAAAAAAAAAACTGCCTATAATTCTACTGAACTGCGCCGAATTAAGAGACACTGCTAGAAAATTTGATAACAGGCCAACTGCAGATTCAGGCCTTCCATCCTTCTGCACAGTCGGATTTTTTTAGTGTGTTTCATGCTGAACGCAGCAAGACACGGTGAGGCCAGTGAAGCTGAATCCAACACGATTAGTTGGACTCAGTTTTGTTTGACCTGCACACTAATGAGATAAATGGGCACTTATTGCCACTCAAACAATCAGGTTCTTACTGGAGCTGCAGCGGAGGGCGTACAGAGGGTAACCTCACAAACCAACATATTTTGAGGAAGTGATACAACAGACTTTTCTTCCTTTCTGGCAGAATGTGACGGAAGTAAAAGAAGAAATTCAATAACTTTAGATAGCATCTATAAATCTAACTGCTGAAGGGAGGTGTGGTGAACTTTACACTCTGGTAATTAGCTTCACTCAAGGAGGTCAAATCCTTCACAACCAGTTCACACAGCTCACAACAGGACATCAGCTATATTCAAAGATTTGTCCCGACAGCGACTTCCCTCTGAGGATGCGCCGACACGGACTGGAGTTTTTGTGAAATCCTGCTGACAAACCAACCAACAGACGCAGGTGAAAACATAACTTGGCAGAGGTAAAAAATTAATCCGGCCTTTACTTGGACAACACGCTTGTTTCTTTTGGCCTGGTTCCACCGCCCAAGTCTGTCCCACATACGACATGATTGTCAGATCAAATATACATGAGCCTGAGGTGGCTCATTGTGTTCGCCATAATAGGAACAGGCTGTGCTCCAGTTTTGGGTCACTTACTATTCAAACTTTTATCATTTGGCCCAGCTCTGGCCCAAACACTATATACTAATTTCAAATTTAAAATGGGATTCTGGTGCAGGCCTGGCCCATGCACTGCATGTAGGGTTGCCTTGTTGCCATGGAGATCCCAAGTCCCATCCCATTACAGGACTTTCCCCTGTTTCACAGTGCAGCACATATTTGCATTTCCATGTTACTATGTTACTATCTGAGCTGTTAGCATGCTAACAGTAGGACTAAACACAAAGCACGACGGACCGTCCAAAGTCTTACACAGATTTTATGACTGCGACCATTTGATCTGATCGGACTTTAAAGCTGCAGCGTTGGCGTCATTTCTTAACTTCCTGTCTGTTTTGCAGACTCCTTCTACGTCACCACGTGATCGTGCAGCAGTAATCATCAGACGCAGCAGCGGACAGGAGGATCCTGTGCAGGACCATCCCGACTGGATAAAGGGGGCAGGGATACCAGAACATGTATTCTCTTTTACTGCATGACGCATGAGTTACCGTCCAAAGACTATATAGTGAATACTGTTGGAATATAGAGCTCTTAGACACATTTTTATATAATAATAATAAAACAATCTCTTACAGCTTAACCTCACATCAAATATAATTCTGCTTTTTTGCAACTGATGCGACTTCTCCGTTTCTTTTCTGCATAATTTTTGGTGCAACGCCAGCTGCACAAACTACAAGTTGGCCTGGAAGAAGGCAAACGTTACCACTTCTTCTTCTTTAACTCTAATCTACATCAGCATTGAAAAAAAGAGAGTTATTATGGCTATAGAGTACCAAAGCTGTCACCGATCACCATCCCTAAAATGTCAAAGCTTAACATCTACAGTGTAACACGTAACCTTGCGGGGACGGCGTACGTGCTTCATTAAGCTGAAAGCCCCGATATCGGCTCAAACAGGACTCCCTGCTCTTCCACTGTGGCTCTGGCAGCCATTTCTTAAATGGATTAATGGGACTGTCATGGACCTTTCTCAGTATTGATCATGGATGTCCCTGAGTCAAAACAGTGCCGCTTCCAGGCCTGGAGAAAACATGTTTTATCCAAAGATCATCCAGGTTCCATTTATCACCCACTTTCTCTGTTCAACTGACCTGCCAGAGGTACTAAATATCACTGCTTTACATCAGCAGTAACTCTGGTTCAGAAGACGTACAATAACATTTTAAAAACGGAGGATGACGGATGGCTCGGGGGAAGCAAAAATCAGGCACGGATCTAAATCAGCACAAGTGCAGACAAGGTATAAATCAAACCAAACAGACACAAGTATCCAAAATGCCTCCGATGCCGTCAAAAACACAGGGAATCTGTATCTGTGAGTCTGTGCACCAATCTAATACCACGTAATTCATTTATTGATTAGAATCAGGCCTGAACGGAGGAGCCTGACTGAAACTTAATCTTTGGGGCTGACGCCGATGCCGAGAGTAGGGAATCAATTATTGATAAATATTGATTTATCGACTGATATACACACATTTTTTGCAGTGATCCTTAAAACCTGTGGTTATCAAAGACTTTTCACTAATATAAATAAACTTTATAATCCAAGCTGACATCGGTGCAGTGAAACGGTAAACTCCACTTGAAAATGTATAATCGTGAATTAGCCTAAGCATCTTTTTCTGCGTTTTAATGTCTAAGAATATAAAGGTTTTATATCGGCACACATTGGATAACATATAAGCCGATTAGATATATCTGTGATAGGTCAATATCGTCAAATAAAACTGATATAAGTCATGATGGTGTGACATCTGTTGAAACTGTTCCAAACAAATATAGTTTCTTACATGTGAAGGACAAGATCTGTCGGTCTGCAATGATTCATATCGACGCATATCGGACAACATATATGCCGATATTAAATATTTGTCAATATCAATGTATTGTTGTAGCAATATCCATAAATGTCGGTGACTTTTATGAACTTACAGCACATCCATAACATAACACCCAAACAGGGTTGGTGGTATGCACCTGCTAAATAATATTATTGATATTTTTTCAATACACACTTGTATTCGGTGATCGGTATTGGCCGATACACAAGGTTCAGGTATCTGAATCGGTATCGGGAAGGATAAAAATAGTATGTGAAGATCTCTGAGTAAAAAAAAAAAAAGAAGTCATTATTCACTTTTCACTGTCTCTGCTTTAACTTACTGACCTAAACAACTGAACCTGCCTGACGTTGCAGATCTCTACACGACTCATTCATTCACAAACCGGTCAGACAGCAACTCATTCTTAAAAAATGTCCTCTTCAGCTTCTTAAGAAGCGCTGAGGGATCAGTCATGATGTAGCTGAAGTACAGGTTTAGTGTGGGCAGAGCAATTCAACTTGTTTTATATCTTCTTCGACACAGATACAGATATATGGAGAGATAAGGAGTTAGAGGGAGTAGTAAACAAAAAAAAAACAAAAAAAGTTAAAGCTAACATTAATAAATAAAGAAACACTATAAACAATTTACCTCGTTTTATATATTTTTCTTCCTGCAACGACTCTGGAGGTTCGCAGTGGTCGGACGAGATTTTTATCGGCGGTGGTGCTTCACTCCTGCCGGGAGCCAGAGGTGCCGGAGAGCGAGGCTTCCTGGGAGTTTTGTCTCAATCGCCCATCTGCCGATAGGCTTGGCTGATGTCTGCTGCCCTCTGATTGGCTCAATCCACACCATGCTCTATTGCTGCCTTCAAGGACAGGTGGAATAATCACAACCGTCACAAGAGTTTGAAGACCTATCGTCATGTGCAAAATTGAATTATAATATGAGTGTCTGGAACTGTATATAACAGTATGTCACATAGTTAGAATTAGCTTAACTACAACCGACAACCACAGTAAAACGTTACTGTACACAATGATGCATCAGTAATAAAAATAATAACGTCAATAATAATCATAATCATAATAATAATAACCTTAATTTCTATGCTGCCTTTAAAGTTGGAGTTACAATGAGTTTTAAAAAATACAATGCCATACTATATAGGTGCAAATGTAGCAAATCGTGGGGAATAACTCTAAATAAAATGCGGTAAAAACAAGAGATTAAACGAAAAAGAAAGGAAAATAGAAAATAATACTCGTAATTACTACTTTTACTCACTTCTAATGTTACTTAACTTTTAAAAGTAGTACTTTTACAGTGTGCTATTACGGGATATGAACACTTCTTCTTCACCACTTTCTTACATTTTCCTCAAATTTACGTGTAAGATTTTAGGTCAACAACAGAAGAGGAGATTCCGAGCAGTACCTGAAGGCACCATTACTTTCTTCACTGAGCTCACCCCACACACCACTCACGAAGAGAAAAGGGCAATCACCCACCGCTGGTGTTGATTGGCTGACAGTTTTTTTTCTTTATCTGGACCGCGACCAATGAGGAAATCCGGACCAACACATCGAGTTTTACATCGAGTCATCCTGCACTTTGACAACAGAGCTGCATGTAGACCTCCAGTTCATGGTCTTCAACCTGTCCTTGGCCTAAATCAGCTATTTTTAGTTTGGAGGATGTGGTGGAGGGTTAATGAACTCGCCACTTATTTTATAATGTTTAAATAGTTTGAAGTATGGCAATTAGTAGAACTTAAAAAATATTCAAATGAGTGTAATTAGTCTAATGTTAGTCTTGTGTATAAATGTATAGCACCCTGAGCTGCATTTCTGTATGAAACAAACTATAAAAATAAATGTTATATTATTATGTGATGATATTAGAATTATTTTTCAATTCTTTGCATTTAGTATTTAAAAAGTACAAGTTTTTATGTTTCACAAGGCAATATTTTCCGCTACTTTATACTTCCACTATATTTTGAATGCAAACATTGTTCTTTTACCCACTACATTAAATTGCTAACTTTAGTTACCATTTACCTTTCTACTTATATTACAAGTTGCAGAGCCAAAGCAGCACATCAGGTTATCAGATGTTTAGAAAAAAATACAGATTCTGATAATGAGAAAAATTTTAAAAATCCTTTGAATGCTTAAGTACATTTATTGCTCAAAAATTACCTTTGTTATTTAAGTACATTTAATATCAGATGCCTGACTTTCACTTTAACTGAAGTAACATTCTAATTATCTTGACTTTAACCTAAGTATGACCTTTAGGTACTTTTTAACAACACTGAAAATAAATACAGGAATTTTAAAACCCATCAAATAAAGCACAAAGGCATTTATAGTAGATGTGTGATGCACCTTGAAGCATCAGGTAGATGCATCAGAAATGCAGTGCAGATATTACAGGCTGCAGTCTAGACAGTAGCTTCTTTTTTGGCAGATAGACTGTCTATATTAAAGTTTGCAGCATTATTACTGTGCCAGATTCTTACGCAACGGCAAACTGAAGAGGGCCGACAAATGGTGCAATCCGGTCTGTGGTACAATTTTTAAAAATACCATATTTGAATAGTTCTGAGTGGAAGCACATTCTGAAGAGAAGCACAAGGCAAATTGGGGTTTAATATATTGTACAAAAGGCATCGAAAAGGCTTTACTCTATGTCTTTACCAGCACTGAACAAAGGATGAGTGCCCTCTGCTGGTGTACACCTTCCCCTGTAAGAGCATGCTGTGAGAAAATGACCATGTGCAGATAAACTGTCCCAGTTATCAGCCTGCATGTTACGAGCACCGAACAGACAGCAAACTGCATTACTGGAGCAAAGCATGTTCTTTTTTATTAAGTGTACAAAACAAGTGCAAAAATAGTGATTCATAAGAGCTACACAAAGTAGGACTTGCCCTTCAAAAATTACAGTCACAGAGGATACAAATTGAAATGCATTATGAAGTGCTGTTCAAAGAGGATAAAAGGGATCAATGGTGCAGTCTTGCGCTGTAGAAAAAGATTGCAAAACATGGACTTGGATTCACAGCATTTGATAATTACTAAGTGCAAGCTGCTGAAACAAATACCAAATTCATCAGCATTCTCCCTTTCAAACTATGCAGAGTGCAAAGATTTTTTACAAGGAAGGACCTCTATAAATGACATTCATTCTAATACACTTAATCAAATAGATAACTTTGGCCCATATGCTATTGTAACATTTAACTTCCTAGGCTGCGTACACACACACGCGCACACACACTCAAGACACATTCACAGAAATGACAGCTAATCTTTTTAACTTACAGCTAAGACAAAGGAAACACGAGACAAACTGTGTTGAAGCGGCAGTGGTACTTAAAGCAGGTCAGAAATGTGTTAATATGTTGATACCGTTAACCTGGGGTGCATGCAATGAAAGTACCTAGTTTTTGTATATCTGAATACTGAGAGACACTGACAGGTATAGATGAGGGAATCTAAGTGGAGTTGTGGGAGGAGGCTATGCTACCTTAGTCTAAAACTGCAGCTAATTCCACCTCAGCAAATAGCCAGGCACTGCAACTCTGGCACTGATATGTGAAACGAGATTTTCAACAACGTTAACAAGCCTAACTGGACTGAAGGCATCTTGGGTTGTGGTGCAAATCAACAGTAAAAAAAGGCACACAGCTTGTGGATTTAGGGTGGCGATAACTGAAACCCTAAACACTGCACAAACACACAAACCTTGCACAGAGTAAGCCTAAGTTTTAAATCACCAGTCATCCCGGCCACACACCCCCCATGTTTGCCATTTACAGTATGGCGCACTTTTGCTTCTTCTTCTTCTCCGGTCCTTTCGCGGTCAGCCCGGGCTCCTTGCACTCATAGAAGCTGGAGAAGCAGGCCGGTGTGCAGATCGGCTCTCTGAGACTCAGCAGCCACCTTCCTTCGCCGTAATAGGTCAGCGATCCGAGCTCCATCTCCTCCACAAGCTCCCCCTGTTGGCCGCCCTGCTGCAGTGCCAGGATTTCGAGCAGATCCAGACCTGTTTGAACCGGATCAACACCGTCTGCGCAACCCAGCGTAACATGGGCTCGGCTTCCCAGGGGCAGGGAGGCGGCGGACTCGACCTCCTTTTCGGCATCGGCTGGCCACAGCACAAGCTGCTCCTCGGTGAGGGACACTCGGGCACCAACAGTGCGAGGAGTGACAAAGAGAGAGCTCAGTGACAGCTCGAACACAGAACCATAGAGCTCGTTGACTGCCTGGAGATAAGAAAAAAAGGAAGTGATTAGGAAACATCACTAACTTTTTTTTTGATAAAATCAAACATTGCACTTCTGGTAGAGAAAAAAAGCACATTGAGCAAATTTTGACATAATTCTGTATACATTTGTAAATATTGCATTTGTCAATATTGTGATTTTCCATCATATTTCAATAAATGTGCAACTGCTGACATGTTACTCTTTGGAATGTTCACCCAATGCATTAAATAAAAAAAAAAAATGTGAAGTAAAAAATGAGCATGCCCAACAACCCAACCGACCGACTTAAAATGCATCTGATCACTTACTGGAATCTGTGCATACTCTTTGGCACCCTCTGCTTTTCCATAGTTGCAGAATTTTGTAGTGCAGTGGAGGGTCCCTTTGGCTTGAAAGTACTGCTCCAAATCCACCTCCTTCTCAGCTTTCCCAGTGACTGAAAACACAACGAAAGATCAGTTGCATCTTAGTCATTACAAAGACTTAATTTCTGACTAGGGCTGGGTGAGATTGCCTTAAAATAATTCTGCATGTATTGATCTTGATGTTTAAAATCTCCTTAAAAGCACTTTGTAAACACAAAAACAGGGCAACGAAATCAAAAAGCATATTTTAGACTCTATACCTAGATATTGCGCTGAAAGGACAACACTTACGCCATATTACTAGGGCTGGATAACGAACTTACTTTTCAAGGCGAAGAATGTTTTTTCATTCGATAACACATTTCAATACCTATTGAGTTCATCTCACCAGTGTCCGTGAGCCAATAAGCTTGCAGCAGGATTGCCATGCCAAGATTTAATAGTACTATCATGATGAGCATATATCGATATATTGCCCAGGCCTATTTCTCATCTGTCGTTCACCTTTGTAATAAATAAAACACAAATCTAAACCCACTCACAGTCAATCAGGTGTTTCTTGAAGGCCTCCAGGGTGTCCAGCGTTTTCAGGAAGTCCATCGATGTGCACCTGACCTTGTCCTGGACGGAGGAGAGAAGAAACCAGCCAAAGTAAAGAGGAAGGGACATTTCCTCAATTGGACCTCTCATGGCTTCCAGTTTGGCCTCCTCCAGTCCACGCTTGGTCTTCTTGATCAGCTGTGCTACATCTCTGCTCCACTCAGTACGGGGCTCCAAAAAGACAGCGACTAGATTATGTTGCTCTGCAATATCCCCCAGGCGGGCCAGCCGATCCTGGGTGTGGTTGGTGTCGTCCACCACCAGCAGCAGAGGGGAAGATGTTCCTGCAGTGCAGCGGGCCACCACAGCCTCATCCAGAGCCTTGTATCCTTCCACAGATGATTCTGGACTCTCAGGCTTCACACCGTGGTTGTCAGCACTGATTACCGAGCAGTGCTCCTTGTAGGCATCAGCGATGGCACGAGCTAAGAAGCTCTTACCGCTTCCTGGAAGGCCTCTGAGGACAACAAGGGTACGAGAGATTCGAAGGGCGTCTTTGGTCTGCTCTCGCTCCAGGAAGGCAAAGGACAGGGAGCCCGGTGCAGGGACTGGATCCTCTTCCTGTTGAGGCTCAGCATCTTTCTCAGATTTAACACCTTCGCCTTCTGGTGCCGCCTCGGCCCCCTTCACGGTATCAGACTCAACTGTTTTTTCCGGTTCCTTCTTGTCCTCAGCAGGTTTAACATTTTCAATTTCAGCAGATGCCTCCTCCTTTACCGTCGCAGCTTCTTTAGGCTTTTCTGGGGAAGCTTCTGTCGCCGGCATAGTTGCTGCTGCTTTTTCTGGGGAAGCTTCCGTCACTGACACGGTTACTGCCGTTTTATCAGGGGAAGCTACCGTCACGGTTTCTGCTGGTTTTTCTGTATCCGTCACAGACATTTTGGCAACTTCTGCCGCCACAGCATCCATTGTAGTCTTCAGTTCTGTCTCCGTTTCCATTTGTTCTGACTCTTTCTCCTCTTGGCTGGGTGGTTGTATGTCCACTGGCTGCTGCAGCATGACTGGTTCAGGTAATGTTTGCTTTTCTAGTTCGGCTTCTGGAACCGTTTCTGCCAATTTCTCTGGCTCTGGTTCAGGGGCACTCTCTGCCAGAGGCGTTTGCACAGGCAAAGGTTCTGGGTCGTTCTCTGGCACAGGCGGCTGTTCAGGCTGGATGTTTTCAGGTTCTGTGTCTAAAGCTCCAACTGGGTCAGAGATTGTTTCAGATGACTCAACTGGTTCTGGTGGTGCGACCTCAACAGGCACCGACACAGTTTCAGATGTTACTGTGGGCAAGTTATCCTCAATCTCCATTTTTGGTTCTTCTGCAGGCACTGCAACAGTCGCCGTTACAATTATGTCTTCTGTTTGTGAAGTTACGACTTCAGTATCATGACCATTCACTGCCATCTGCTCAATGTCTTCGTCAGCAGCTGGTGGCTTCTCAGTCTCCTCCGCTGTCTCCAGTTTGGACACAACCTCTTTTTCCATTACAGTCTCCTCTGGCTGTGGAGTCTCTGACGCATGTAAAACCTCGTCGCTCTTTTCAGTATCCATGTCTGGCTTAAAGTCTGACTTTACACACCACCAAATACCTTATGCAAATAAAAAGAAAGGGAGAAATTGATTATTCAAATCAATGACGACAATATGTAAAACCTCTGTACACACATAAGCTCACCTCAAACAGCACTGCATTTTCATTTTCTGTTATTCAAACAGTCATCAGGTCAGAAAAACTTCGGACTGGACATGGGTATGATTGATATATCCATGCATTTAAGATTCTGTGCCACAACATATCAGACTTCAGTGCATTTAGAAGGACTGAGTTTTACTTGGCAGAGAGCCCCATTAACCATAAATAATTACAGTCAAACTGTTCTTTCACTGGCATTATACAAATAGTTCAAACAGCCAGCGAGAAAAGTGAAGCCAATGGCTGACAGTCTTATCTGTTCTCATGAAGAACCTTGTGACTTTCCTCGGACATATAGTCGCGTCTGTCAGCGTTTTAATCAGACCACAAGCCCTTTCAGGGGAAAATGTTTTATGAGGACTGCGGTCATTATGTCTCAAAAACAGGAAGTTAGTCAATATTCCAGGCTTGAGAAAGGAACTGTAGGGGGTGGATCATTTTATTTTGAAACACACCTTCACATACAATGCAATAAAAAACTGATTGATTGGGTGATTTTTCCGTTATCGGGATAATCATGAATATCTTCACACGGATGACTTGAAAATGCTTTCTAGTTCGCTGACGGAAATTCCTATATTGGTCTTCCAATTTATTTTGATACGCCTGAGCCTGTCACCATGGCTCGCACATTGTATCCCACACAAAACAAGGTAGATCAGATGTGTGTAAATACATAGAGGGATGAAGTTACAGCTATTTATTTATCCCGGGTTTGTGCAGGCGGACCTCACGATCGACGTTTACTAGAGCCCGACTGATACGTGATCAATGGGACCAATCGTGAAAAAAAAATCAAATGTAGTCATTTAGACACGTAATGGAGGCAGGAGTTTTTACATTTCAACAATAAACAAAAAGTGACATCACTGCATTGAAATAGTAAACCTACACAGTGATATGATACATCTGTCATAGGCCAATACTGGCTGATAATTTCGGGCTACAGTATCACCATATTTAAGATTTTCATTCTTTGATTGTTTCTCTCAAAAAAGTGCAACAATTTATGTGCTGTTCTTCTGCACAATTTTGAGGCACTTTGAGTATTTCACTTTTCTGCTACGTCATTCTTCCACCCCACTACATTAGATACTGATGACCGGGAAATGCTGATTATCGGGCCGATATTTAGCCTAGCCCTAGTGTCCATCATCATCATTAAAATTAAATAAAAGTCATCTTACTGATATTACTTTTAACAAGTCTTGTAATGGAGGTGATCAAGAAGGAAAACAAAAGTTACATTACTTTAATATGTTGATGCTTAGATTATGGCAGTGACGACACCATTTTTAAATCAGGTAACCCTGATCGTCGGGATAATATTGCGATGATAATTTCATATCATTGAACGCCCTCCGTGGCATTTAGCGGAAAGACACTGCATCGACCTCAAGCCATGATGTCCATTTTCTCTCAGTAGGGGTGTTGCATCATTGGGCATATGGTAGGAGTGGTGGCAGAATCTGCCCGTTACAGTTTCATGCAAATCCCAATTTTGCATTTGTTAACAACACAAAAGACAGAAGTGCAGTGAAACTGACACTCGACGTGACTGCAACACACTGTAATCCAACCCTGTATCTGCGCCAAGGCTTTGCCAGCAAACACAGACAAAGGGCAGTTAAGAAAATGGGGGGGCATCGTGTAAAAAAGTGTCATCACCTCCTCCACCGTGAGGCAGCTCGTCTTACAGATTTGTTACTAAACGCAGGATTTAACAGATGTGTGAAACCACGCCGTGTCATGAGACAGAAGGGGAAGCTCTCACAACACATTAAGCAACAAACACAAACCGACGGACATTAAACAACAATCGTTTCATGCAGGAACACACAGGCTATGAAAGCAAACAGGGCGCAAAATTGTGAGATATGAACACTTTGAGATGTATTAAAGTTCATCTCGTTCTCTAAACAAGCAGAGCACAGTGGCAGTGAATGGCGCAGTGACAGAGAATGTGGGTTTTTGTTTAATCAAGTTTGGATTAAATACATTAAATTACACATTCACTTGACTGCAAATATGGTTTTCGTATTACTATTTTTTAAGCGTCGAAGCGAAGTCAGGATTTGGCTTTAAACAGAGGAAATAGACATTTTGTTAAAGTGCACAATGTGTCGCGGCGGGGAGTGGCGTGCACCTCCGCGTTAGCACGCCAGACAAAAACAATTTAGCCTGGCAGTCGGTTAACGTGCTGCAACATCAGCAGCCACAGCGCCACGTCTTAACGCGTCTAACCATCTCCTGGCGTCTACACGTCCTGGAATAACCTATTTTAAGGATGTTCGTGCTTTCAAATTAAACAAAAGGACGAGACGTTTAAATACTGTACGAGGAGCTTTTGTTCGCTAAGATGCCAGCTTACCAGTTAGGCTGCAGTGGGGCTGTCTGTCTGTCGGCGGTGCCGCTGACCACGCGTTTCTCTCTGGATACAATGACAAGGCAATCCTCGGCACAGACGCGCTCCCGCTTCAAAAGGAAATTGACGGGGACGCGCAAACTAAGGCGTGGCCACGAACACGCCCCTGCAGACCGGAAGGACGCGACCGGATGGAGATTCGTTTTAAAAAAAACAAAGACAAAGTTACAAAAGTAACAAAACCGATAAGCTGTTCGCAAAGATCCTTTCAAAGAGGAATGATGTGTTTATTTCTTCCTCCTTTATTATTATTTTTTTTTTTTTACCTTTACAAGCAAAGCAGATTCAATTTGCAGTCATGTTTTTATATTTTTTTTATATCTGATTGTTTTTTTTTTTATTATTATTATTTTTTAACAATGTTAATAAAATAAAAGAACTGACATTTTTTTGTGTTTGTTTCGAAGAAAATCAGGGAACTTCACTTTAAAAATCTCTCACATACAAACCTTTTGTCTTTGCCCCTCTACATCTAGACCTATGATTTGGAGAAAAGTTTGTTCATGTCATCTCTGTAACAATTACGCCTTTGAAATCCCAATTTACTGCAAATCTAATAATAAACCTTTAAATTACATAAGAAATCTTACACTTATAGTTGTTAACTTTAATTTGTGCAGTGATATATTAAACCTTATGAGAAAATTTAAAAAGTGAACTTACATTGTCATATTACAAGTACTTATTGAATATACCTGAATAAATAACATCAATGAACCCCTGGTTTCATATTTTATCTGACTTTATTTTCATCTAAACACATGTATCAGTTTTATGTTTTTATCTTGACCTACATTTGTGCCGAACATCAATAAAAAAGAAACCTATATGTTCCCCTTTTACATTGGTTGCCACTTTTCTGTTCATTTAGCAGTACTATTTATTGAAATGTGCAAAATATTCAGTGTCAAGTCACAGACACCTTTGACTGGTGTCCAGCACAATCACCTTGTATGTAATACCGCTCGTAACCAAAACAAGCAGGCCAACCACACAAAAAAATAAAGAGAGAGAGTGACATTTTCTCAAGATCTATGAAGATGATGACCATAAATTGTAATTCCACTGTCTCTGATGTACACACAAACAATGCACTGACTTGTATAAGCAGCAGGAAGGAGTTAATAAAACCTCTGAACCCATACAAGGAACCAGGAGAGCAGTCAGCCGTGTGTAAATCACACCACGTATGCCTTGTTACAGATGTAATAGAGGTGTGACAGGGGAAGTTCCCTGCAGAAAGAATGGAGAAGTTTCAAGTAATCGATATCCAAGTGTGTACTTTAGATTAAGTGACACACTTTAGAGATAATAGATGTCTCAGTTTTCAGAGAATTACATCAAAAATGCAGCGTCATAAATAGATTTGGATGATATTGCAACACTGCCAATAATAGCAATTGTTCTTTAGAGGTAATTCTGTTGGTCTGGTGTGAAGCCTTAAATCACTTTTTATGTTGCGTGTTTTAAGTTGCTGTTTGTTCCTCTATGTGAATCTTTAAATGCTGTCGCCAGGACTCCCTTGTAAAAGACATTGTGAATCTCAGTGGGAAAATTCCTGGTAAAATAAAACTTAAATACAAATTCCAAAAACTTTGGCTCTTCCGTGAACATTATACTTGTTCGCACAATTCTGTGTGTAACACTTCGAGACCAATGATTCCAGTTATAATGTCACAGTATGACTTTCTAAGAAACCTCGCGGTGACGCAGTGCCTGGTTTATACCATCTGCTTCATACTGAACTGTTTGTATTTTGACTTCCGAGAAGTTACGATTGAAATCCTGCCTTAATGCACCAAAACCTATAAAGAGAAAATGGGTCATATTCATTAGCAAGTGTACTTTTACATTTATACTGAAAAACTTAGACCTCAAATATTCTCAAATCAAATACATATATGTACATGTAAAGCTTTTCAGTATCAGATACTCTCTTAACAGACTATTTGCACCTGATGTTTTTAAGGCTGTCATCAAAATAGAATTGTACATTTTAATAATGTTTCGCACTCATAAAAAGAATTCTCTTATATTGGTTTCCTTTGGTTCTAAAAGCTTAAATGTGATGATTACTATCTTCTCTGCAGCATGACAAATCTGGAATGACGACATCCTCACTGTGGTAGATGTTGTTTTGCTTCATCGAGCGCCTAAAAGCAGAAGGATAAATGTCAAGGATGACAAACATCTTTAAATGGAACAAAAAGAAGACGAGGAATAGTGGGAACCTTCAGAATGGCATTCATGGCAGACCCATCTTCTTGCAGTTTGGCTTTGGTTAAGGCTCTCTCAAAGTGGGAGACACAGGATTTAAAGTTTCCAAGCTTCACTGAAACAGAAGGGAATTGACTATCAGAGTTAGTGATTTAGTAAATATGTAAAAAATGAAAATAAGGAAAAATAACACCCGGTAGATAATTACATTCTGATTGTGCCACCAAAACATTCGCATTTATCTGCCATTTCTCATCTGCAATTTCATCAGCCGCAGCAGCTGATCGGATGCCATAGTCGCGGGCTTCTTCGTGGCGACCAAGCTCCAGGTAACACCAACCGATCTCATGAAACAACCAGGTCCTCTCCAGAACACTACAGACCAGGGGAATCTTCCTCTCCCAGCTGAAGTGGAAACATCCAGAAAAAAATCATATAAAATGACCAATCACTGATAAAATGATCTTCAATAGTCACACCTCAATGTTTAGCAACGCTCGTTAGGAGAGGTGTTGTAGGCATTTTGCAAAGAAAGTGCAGCTGTTACTTCATTATCTACTTACAAGTCAATGGCCTGGGAGAACTGGCCAGTTCTGGCATAAACCTGCCCAATGTTGTCCAGAGCCCTCGACATTGCATCTGGGAGTTTGCTGATAATAAGAAAGATTACTGAACATTTGATCTATTTTTGTAAAATGCACTCAGTCCTACTGCGTAATTTCTTCAAATTCTCACCATTGTTCTGCCAATTCCAAGTCTCTTTGATGATGCTCTATTGCTTTGTCTGCGTCTCCCAGGTCGAACAAGGCATTCCCAATGCAGCTATGCAGGCTGCCCAAAACCTCTTTCTTATTAGGCACCTCTTTCTCTGACCAGCCCTGCATGATCTTCATGACTTCTTCCGCCTTCTTGAGACTACCTTCTGCATTTCCTGATGACAACTCTACGGCAACAAACGTACAGTAAGCATTTTCTAGGCTTTAAAGTAAAGCACAAAGCTACAAGTTCAACCAAAAGCCTGCCTTTTGGGTCGCAACTGACGATTATGTTAATTGACGTTAATCTGTTTAGAATTTTCTCGCTTAATCGATAAATTGTTCAGAAAATGGTGGAAAATGACAATCATTGTTTTCAAAAGCCCAAGACGAGGAATCAGACAATTGTGACTTTTTAGAAAAATGACTGAGAGCGATTAGTTGAATGTCAAAATTGTGGCCAATTAATTTAAGAGTTGGCAACTAATCAATCACTTCAGCTCTACTGCATCATGCACGGTGTTAGCTTGCTGATGAGTCAACTGTGCAATACCATGCTATGGCTTTATGTCCCTAAGTAGGTTCATTATGTGCTGGCTTTTCAAGATTAAACCTCTGAAAATTGACTCTAAAACTGATTTAAGTTCATTACTTTCTACAGCACATCACACATATTAAATAATATATAGTATAAACAGTAAACTGAATATAATATTCAGTTTACTGAATATAATATTTTTTACAGTTTACAGTTTACTGCATACAGAAGAGGGGAAAACAGAAAACATTCACATTTAAGAAGCTGGAATAAAAGAATTTAGACGGTTTCTCTGAAAAATGAATTACTTGTGGGTAATTACCAGTGAATCTATAAATGGTTGACAATCAGTTCATCATTGCAGCTCTACCTGCCTTACCTGCGGCAATATCATCCAGGCTCTTCAGCAGGAATTGAGCAGGTTCAGAGGGTGCAGTGTGACGTGGTTTGCTACATTTCTGTTGCATGCTCTTACGCTCCCTTTCGCCCGGACAGATAGGTTTCTCCTGGCTCCAGAACTCAGTGCAGCTGTCAATGTACGTGAGGCAGCCCTGGATGACATCCTGCAGTTGTTCACCACTCTTCGTCTTACCTTTAACCAGGGCTGCAGATCATTGTGTAACAGTTTGAAATGTTAGTCCACGAAAATTGAAAAACATCATTGTATGTTGGTTTAATAAGGACAGCATGAGCAAAATAATAGTTAACGTTTGAAAGATGCAGATAAAATAGACAAATTTCGAAACTACTGTATGTGAAATAAAATCTTACTTTCATCTTTCAGCAGGTTTTCCAGACATCGCTTGTCACTGTAAAACGTTCCGAGCAGTTGTTTGGTAGTCTTCTCATTCTTAGGGGTCTTCTTCATCTGCTGTTTTTTCTCTGTCGTCAGATTCTGAATTGCAGTAATTGGCCGTACTCTCTTAATCATTCAGAAACATATTATTGTGCATCAGAAGGGGGTTTATGGTTAAACTTCACATAAAACAGCTACAATGTCTAGGCTAAGCCACTACTTAGAAACAGGGTCCTTCACTTTTACCTGTTGACCTGGACAAGATTGATTGTTAGAACAGCTCTATTCTTCAAGTTTTCCGGCTAAAAAATAAGTTATTAAAGGGGAACACAACAAACACTCACCTCCTCATCTTTTTCGAGAAATGACAGGTCACCCTTGATCTCCAGTTTTACGGAGGAAGGGGCTGGTGGATGCCAGAGAAGAACAAATAGTTTAGAGATGCAGTGTCAGGAGGATTTTCATATGCTACAAAACAAGTATTGAAGTACATACAGCCAACAGAGTTTTCTATGGCCTCCTGTGCTTTCTGGATACCCAATCTGAACTCCTGTACTTGTGGACGTAGCTTTTGACCTCTGTGGTAGAACATCAGCGCAAATTCAAATTCTCCCATGTAGTACAATGCCTCTGCTTTCTGGTACAAACCCTGAAATATCACAATAGAAAAAACAGTTAAGGGCTTCACTTCGCTTTCACGTATCAACATTGCGTACTGACTTGAGCGCTGTCATTTATGATAAAGAGACAGCCTGTCTGTTGTCGCCGTTCTGGTGTTTACCTCAAAAAAGGTCTTGTCCTCTTTGAGTGAATCCTCTGCGTCCTTCAGAGCGCTGTCAGATTGACCAATCTTCAAGTAACATTTGGATCGGCCAACGAAGCAGGTCTTGTCATTGGGCTTTAAAGTCAGTGCCTAAAAAAAAGATCACGTCATTCGCACAAAAACTGAAACAATGCACAGGTTTCTAAACAGTCAAATGTATGAAAAACACAATTCCAGCCTGCTGAATTCCAACCTTAAATCCCATTCTTGTAGCACGCCTCGTTTTAACTGGAAAACACAGGCCTCAAAATGCTAAATTGGTTCCACCTCAGAACATAAAGTGACCTTTACTATGCTGAATGAAAAAATGAGAAGTTAAGAAAAACAGAGAGTGAGAGAAAGCGGAAGAGGACGAAAAATAAAGGTCTGACGATAAGAGGCTGATAAATGCAGATGTTTTGGTGGTAATACAATCAGAAAATGTAATTAGTTTTTTGTGCTATTTTTTCACACTAAATGTCATCTTATATGCTCACATTTTCAAATGTATAAGTGTTGCAGTGTAATCAGTTCCCTTCTATTTCAGTGAAACTTGGTAACTTAAAATCTTGTGACTCTTCTTTAGTCTGTTTTAACTGTGACGAAGTAAGATTAACCAAAGCAAGCAAGCTAACGCTAACTTTACCTACCGTTGTGAAGCTCTCTATAGCCTTCTTATATTCTCCTTTAAGGCACAGCCAGTCCCCATTGGCCACCAAAGTGGAGAAAACGCCTTTCTGCTTTTGTCCATCGTTCTCGTCGTTAAAGTCTGACATTTTGAGGCCTACTTCTTGGTCTAATCAAAAGAAAATTCAACTCAGTGGGGAAACGTTCACTCATCAAAACACATTAGCATCTCGGGCCAACTGGTATCCTAGCAACCACACTAACAAACCTAGAGCGGGAAACGGCGCCATCTTGTGTTCACGTCGGTTAGTACAACTCCATAGACGCCTCATTGAGCGCTGGACCGTACGTTGACGTCGCCGCCATCTTGGAGGAGGCAGCTCCGAACTGATACAAGTGAATGTAGTGAACTTTATAAAGCTCCTTCTGCAAAGTGCTATAAGTTAATGCCTCTCATTTACACATTCACACACGTATGGATATATTCAGAAAACAGAGGGGAACCAGAAACAACGTCTGTACCGTTCTCTGATGATAATAAACGTTAACTACTCCTTATATGTTCAGTATACAAGTCGGCACCAAACCATCTTATAATGTTTTTATGAGTGTTTACAGCTGCTAATGTATGTAACGCTGTTACTGTGATGATACATGACAGTTAAATATTGAATCTGTGTACAACAACCAGATCCTGACATGTAAATGTGACATCTGTCTACCATACTGTCAACTTGTTTCACTGAATTTAAGTTTAAATATGGACAACCGACTTTATAATATATGAATCATAATCAGAAATACTTTATTGATGCCCGACGGGAAATTGCAGCGTTACAGATGCTCCCATGCAAAGTCAAGAATATGCAGAAACATAGTACCACTACTACTACTACTACTAATAATAATAATCATAATCATCATCATCAACATCATCATAAGATATCTGACTGATCATATGCTCATGTATTTCAAAATATTTTTATTTT
>OMLP01023888.1:0-12772 GCA_900302685.1 Spondyliosoma cantharus | reverse complement strand
TATTACTACTTTTAAATCACAACTGAAGACTTATTATTTGTTTTATGTATACTTTATTTGTATTCCTCATTTTGTTGTTGTCTTGTCATTCCTGTATTGCCTGTTGGTATTGACTGCTGTTTTCTTTTGTTATGTTTCTGTAAAGTGTCTTTGGGTGACCAGAAAAGCGCTTATAGTTCAAATGTATTATTAAGAAGGCCAAACATTCGTTCTGCCTATTAAGGAAGCTTACAGGGTAACTCCGGCATTATTAAACATTAAAGTGTGTTTACAGGTCTCGAGTACTACTCAGGGCCGTTTCTGTCTTTTTGGGGGCCCTATGCAAGGTGCTGTTTGGGGGCCCCTATTGTGTCAAACTACGATGGATAGATTCCTAACCTTTTTAGTTGATCCAAAAAGATGCAACAATCTATTACATTTTAAGAGGAAAACAGGCTAGAGTCATGAAAACCTCTCTCAAATTAAAATCAAACATCTTAAGTTGACCCACCAGAGAAAGTTGAACTGAAAGGATAATACAAGGTAAACAATGGGATCCTCCCTAGGTCAATAAATGAAACTGATGCAGTGTTCCTCAAAAACGCTTATTTTAAATTGTAAAACATTTTTAAACGTCAACTTCCTGGTCCGGTGGTGGTGAAGATGGCCGTGCTGCTTGCTGGTCTGTGGCTCCAAAATATTTCAGAATTGCTCCTGCAAAGACAAAACTCCTCAGGTTACCAAGCAAAATAGATCCAAAGCAAATATTCATACTATATAATTGAGTTATGTTGCACTAATGCAGAAATTCATAATCTGATTTTATATCAAACATTGCAGCATACAGTAGTGTCCTTTTAAAGCATGCACCCAATTTCAAAGTGGTCACTTTTAAGCAGTTTCCGACACATTGTACTTGTTAGAGTTATAAAGTTATAAAGATAAATGACTGATGAGCACTTTGTGATATAGAAGGAATATTTTTGTGTATATTTCACAGGGTATTACAAAGTGGACTACTTGTGCCTAACTGATATATGGCCTTAACCTACTTTCTGTGGGCAGAACTAACGGTCATATATAGTATAGTTTACTTTAAATTTACTTTAATTTGTGTTATTATGATTCTTTTGAATAAAACAAAACAATACATCAAAAACATAACTTAACTGTAGGAATGTAGGCAAATTTGTTCAAATTATATTGTCACAATAAATATTCTAATAAATGTGGTAAAGAAAGGTGCAACTAACTCAGTCGAGTTAGCAATAATCCACTGCCACAATAGACCATAATAGTCCACAGTAGGCCTAATATGTATTAGTGTTGTTTAGCACGCTTCACATTATAGACCTGTAAACTGAGGACACACTAAAATTGATAAAAAAATAAGTCATAAAAATAATCCTAAAGTAATGTTACGTGAGCATAGGAGGTCTACAACAGAACAGCAGCTCCCACTGGACGAGGATATAGCAGACATGACACCCTCCCTCCCTGATGTAAAGCCAACGCGCTGGACCTGCTATAATTCACCAAAACGGGTGTCACTTCAGTCAATCAGTCTTATGGCATTCACATGTGACATATACATTTTATTTTAGCCTTTTCCTAAAGCAAACACTTAAAGCTACCTACAAATTCTGCATTAAAGCGCCCCCTCCACCCCACATCATGAAAACAACACTTACCTCTATCCTGTGAGCGTTTTCTTCATTTAGTTTCTTCTTTTTTCTGAACCAGATGAATAGGTTAGTTTTGATGCCATGCCGTGAATGACCGGTACCGGCGGCTCAGCACAACTCGCGTCGCCTCTCCTTGCTTAGTAGTCCTGGTCGTCATAGCAATTCGGCGCAGTAGAGACCAGATCTGACCAATCAGCGGGCGAACGTATCGCCTTGGCTCGCTTAGAACCTCAGTGGAGGTGCTACGAAAAAAAGTGGCAGGTACTTTTCACACCTTTTCCGACGGGTCACTCCTCAGATATTGAGGCCGGACTTGCAACTTGAGGAGGCCCCCTAGGAGCTCCAGAGGAAACTGCATGTAATCTGATAAACTGCCCTCAGTGATGTCACTGAGTGGCTAAATTGCATTGTGGGTAATGTTGGCAACAGGTTTTGGAAAGTAGTCCAACGGTGCAGCATTGTACTCCTATTGATTGGACAGTTAAAAAAACAGACAACTCGTCTGCACAGCAGAAACAGAGATATCACCTTTACCAATCCACACATTCTTCTTCCTTTTCAAAACCTGGAGTCTAAATTACCCAAAATGCTACTCTGCTGCTGAGTGAGTCAATTTAATTCTGCCAGCGTTCATCTTTAATTTCTCATGTCACAGTAGGAAAAGCGCAGGTGTAGATAATAAAATCAATGATAGCTATATTCCATTTAGCTGCTTCAGTTTCAGGGTTCCAGACTCCCAGTACTCACTGTCACAACTTACAAACACACCTGGATTAAAAAAGAGCCATCACAGTAACTAGTTACTGAGGATGTTAGCGTTGCCTCAACTTTAATGTTATTAGTGACACCTGTACTATTATACACTATCTGTGAAGGGATGTAGCTGTGAATTTGTAAACACCACAAATGCAATTCCATCCACCTCCACTATGAGGGAGTTTTCAAAACAGGCATCATGACAAATGAAACTAAAATTATTTACATGGCTAAATACCAACAAGGGTATGCCAGAACATGTTTTTTTTTTTTTTAATTTCCGTAAACTGCTTCCTAAGCGGCTCTCTGGCCACCCCAGACCTACACCACACCACACCACACATTTTCTTTGATATATTTCAAGAACAGGTTTTATTGATGACGCATCCAAACATCTATACTGTAGGAATACCTTCAGTGGGCTAGATTCTCTTATTTACATAACGTTTCCACAAAGTCATACAAATACTTGGTAGGTTTCATGTCAAAGTATAGATATAATACATTGAGAACTGGGAACAGGGAATTTAAATGTTTTGTAAAGCAACTGTCACAACAAATCTACAAATGAAATGTATGATAGAAAAGAAGGGGCCAACCATTGAACTCGTCAAACTACTGCAAAACAAGTCCTACTTCAAAAACGCTGTACAAACGAGTTCTTGAGTGTCCATGAAATCAGAAGGAAATGCAGCTCTTTTATGTTTCTGTCCTCAAGAGTTCTGATAAAGGCAGATGTCTAATGTAGTTGACAGTAATTCTTTGAAAGGCAAGGATGAGATAAAACAAGCAGTTTGTACAGCGAATCTCGTCCTTTTTGTTTGCTGCCTCAAACAAAAGAGAAGTGTGGGATGTGAGGAAGTCAGTTCTTCACTTCTCTTGTCTCTTTTGAGGGTGGTTCTCACTTGATGTGGAGCACTTTGTCCTCTGTTTTTAATCGTTTACGTCTGGGCTGTACGAAGTCGTCCTCAGAGTCGTCTGTGTCATCGTCCTCCTTTACGTTTGTCTCTGCGGTCTCCTCGGGTTCAGGTGTTTCAGGGAAGCTCTGCCCTGGGAATATATTCTGCAACTTCTCCTCAAAGTACATGCTCACTGCCTCGCCGGATATCGCCATCTCCGAGCCCGCCTGCCGAAAAGAGGAGGAGGAAGAGAAGATGGGAGAGGAAGAGAATGAAGAGTGACATGGAGGAAGTGGGTGTGAGAATACCATTGAGCAGGAGGGATGAATAGGTTGAGGTAGAGAGGAGGAAGAGGAGAATGAGGAGACAAATTAGATCTGGTTAACACTCCTGGTGGCAGGGTGGCCCTGGCTAAACCTTGCTGCAGAGATATCCTGCCTCCCTATCCCACTGTGGCTCCATGAAGCATTTCCACAACTCACAGATAGGTTTCAACATTTCAAAAAGGCTGGCTTAAAATTATTTTTTTCAGGGTCAATGAATCATCCAGCAGCGTTTAAATCATCAACGTTGTTAGAAACCTTTAATGCCAGTTAGACCAAAGTTAACATTAAAAACATTCATTTTTTTTTAAACCACTGACACAAACAACAACAACAACAATTCTGTAGAAGTTACATGAAAAGTTAGGCCTTACTGGCTATCCAACATCCCCTGATCCAGGTACAGGGAAACAAGTCCTGACCCAGGGGTTCAATCACATTAAGGGAAAGATTGTGATGTCACAGTCAGTACATCCTTGGTTTCAGAAAGCTGAGGAAACCAAAATCCATCCTAGAATGAACCATTCATGTGGTCACACCCTGGAAAGAGAAGTTCCTACCCTGTGTACTGTCTCACATCTACATAGCTGACCAATCACTGCATGACGTGGAAGTGTATGTCTCGATTGCTGGTTTCGCGAAGTCACAGAAATGGCTGGAAACAGCACCTCCAAGCAGTTCTGACAGAATAAACTACAAGATCTCTGACGTAAATTTACCCAAATATTAACACATTGAGACATCTTTAGACATTACAGGACCTCCAGGCACCGTGCAATCTATCACACTTATCACCTTTCATTACAATTAAATGGGAAGAACGTAATCCATTTTTTTAGCCTTTAATGTATAATTGTTATAGTTTGAAACTCTACGACTGCCCAAGTCTTCTTCTCATGATTCTCTAAGGTGAAGGGCAAAAACATTTCTTGGAGCGTCAGTGGGAGGGGACAGGACATATGTGCTCTACTTGAAACGTCTTACCTGCGTATTAATCTTTTTCTCCTCATCATAAACCTGGATTATTCGAGACATCTAAAGAGGGGCAATAACATTACAACAAACACAGTGAAGCAGCAGGGGGAAGAAAAGAGTTCACAGCAGCACAGGCAGGTTAGGGAACAGATCAGAAATCTGTTTACAGCCTACTGTGCTCAGGTCTACAAGGTGCGCAACACTACGTACTGCAGAAATTAACAGCAAGTCAAGTCTGCACTCAGTCTTAGGTCTTCTTAGGTCCATCTAGTCAAATAGACTACAAAAAACTAATGATAATTGTTTTAATAATCTCAAATTCAGTTTGGGGGTACAAACAATATATATTTTTTACATATACACATTTTGTTTTGTTAGCTCTCAAAGGTTCTATATATTGACAGTATTAGTCAAGAATGTAGTCTTTACAATGTAATCACAGGAACGGATCAATCATAGATTATGTAACTGTAGCTGACTGAATATAGTTTATTCTTGAAGTAGGCATGCTATTAACATTATCAAAGCCCTCAATTAACCAGTGCTTTAAGTACTGCTGTTCTCCACAGCTCTTCATCATAACATCTGATAGCTCTGAAAGGCAAATCTTTCCTGGCAAGGACGGGATTAAACAGGACGGCTCTTCTTAGCTAACATTTTATATTTTGTCGGTAAAAGTAATCAGAACTTTTTCTAATTCTCAGACTTATATAAATGGCTTAGATACATAACAAAAATACCCTACCGTACCCAAGATTGACTAATTACACAACAGACAGACCCAAAGCTGTTCCAAATGTCAGAAGAAACGTCTAAAGGCAGTTTCTGCCATTAAAGTGAAACTGATTCTTTAATCATACAAATTCAATTTTTTGTAATAAGATTTGTTTGATTGGAAGATTAAACAATAAAAAGCTTTAATCCATCTTCAGTCTAGCCCTTTATTTTTGTTGCCATGGGTAATTACACTCTGAACAAAGACTTTCTTCAACTCTCATTACTTTAGCAAAAGGGTTGTGAGTAATCTAATTACATTACATTGATGATGTCTTTATGCTCTATATTGTTAGGTTGTTTAAACTAAAATGACACAATGTGTCTCAAACATTAACATCCTTCCTAAGTTAGATCCCGGCTTGCTGTTAATTTTGGTCAGATAAGAACATTATATATATGGTGAGGTTGTCCCGCAAAGCTTGGAGCCTTTGAGATCACAATGAGCCAATGGTGATGTCCCCAGGCAGTCTGGCTCCAGACACTGTTCACTTCTTGACGAAACAGAAGCTCCCTCGTGTGGTGGGAAGGTACAGTACATGATGATATACACTGGACTTTATAGTAGATCCATATCAAGCAAGACTGTGTTCCAATACACACAGAAGGTGCATGGTATCACAAGTTATTGAACTGATACCCACACCAGCATCCACATGTAAAGAATCTAAGGAAATAAATACATCCAATATACATTCAAAATATCACCCCCCATAAGAATATACTTAAAGTGGATGTGAAATATGGAAGAATTCAGTGAACACTGTCAGCCATTAAAACCTAAACTTGTGATTCATCAGTGTGATTCAGACAGTGTTAACAGGATTCAACAGTGCTCCTGCAGTCAGAATGAAGTTAAAGCAATGACGCCTTTACACTCTGTCCTTTTAACAGCCAGTGTTAGTAGGTGGATAAAACTGGACACACTCTGCAGGCTGTAAGCACGACTTCCTTTACTAATGGCTGTGTCTTCACACAAGGTTGGAGTAATATATTGGTTTGCACTGGCCTTATTGAAGTGATGCTGTATCAAACACTGACATATGGACACTGTTTAATCTGTTTTTTTCATTGTTTACTTACATTTCTGCAAATGACTCATTATTAGTGATTTAGTATAGCATGTAAATAGTCAAATGATTGTATCTAAGCTATGTCATTAGCTGGTGGCAATTTAAACTTCAACTCATATCATCCTGTCTGCATGCACACACACAAGCAGATGCCATTTCCCAAAGCAGGCTCAAGACTCATGCTGCTCACCTCATTGTACTTGGCACAGTTTTTAAAGATCAGGCGCATGTCGGACACAAAATCTTGGACGGACTTGTAGTACTGGGAGCTCCGTAACTGCAGCCTCTTCTTCACCCTCTTCAGGTCCATGGGCTGTTTGATAATCTTGTAGTAGTTCGGCACCTGGTTGAAAAAAGTGGGTCAGACAATTGCAACAATGTAGCTTGCAGTTAAACAGAAACAATAGACTCCAAAGGCCAGTGGAACTAAGGTAAAGTTTCATGAAATATAACTATCTTTGGGGATAGATGGATTTCTTTACCAATAGTTAGTGGTACCATTGATGCATGAATATTAGTTCTAGCAGGGAATCTAGTGATTTCACAAACAGGTGGTGACTGGTCAGATCAAAATTCACTGCATAGTCTATATTTTTGGCCTTTAATGGATAGCTTTACAGTAGAAACTGGAGCAAGTACAGGAAAACATGCAAGAAAGCCCACACCCACGACGGGATCCCCTCAGTGTATTAGCCCGCCATGCTAAGCATCGTCTATTTATTTATTCAAAATAGGTTTGTACGCTAATTTCACAGTGGTTTAGGAGTAAAACGCCGCTATTAAATTAAGCATTAGATAAGCTATGGCCGTATGGGGGTAGCTGTTTTAATAAAGTCAAAGCAGAGTCTGTCGCAGCCACTGCCAGCGGGCAACGCAGGGATCCTCGACCAGAGCTTTTATTGAAGCTCCTTGCACTACTCATAGGCCAGATGTGTTAAAAGCTCATATTGGGTCTCTCCACCACCGCACCAGCATCAATATGGCAGCAAGCAGAATGCCACATTGTTTCAAATGTAAATATATGTCTCTGATTATAATGAAATATCTATTATGAAATATCCAATAGTTAGCTTGCACTGTTTCATGATGTAGGCTTGTCAATCGCTGCAGCATTCGAGCCGGTGATTAATATGGAGCATGAAGCCATAATTGGTGGTTTTAAATGCCTTTACTGGCTCCTAAAGCACGAAATTGCCCACCATACAAATTAACATTTAACACTGATTAATGCAAGGCAGAATGGAACCACTCTAAATTCTACTACGTCATGAATCTGTTACCTATAGGGCACCGCCATCATAACCCAAGTTTTCTGGGGTTAGTCTGGCCTGCCAAGACTAATTAACACACTAATCAGTTATTGACCACAGAAAAAAAAATATATTTAGTACAGCAGTCAATAAAATAAAACACAATTACAGCACACGGGATACAAAACAGCTGCTGTCAGGTGTTTTGAGAGCATTTCTAAATTATCCTGGTGTGCAAAAGACTAAAAGCATTTGGAATTGGAACTAAGGGCAATTGATTCCACAATGAAGTAAACATGCATTTATCTGTGTGTGTGTGTGTCTGTATGTATGTGTGTTTCAAACATCTTTGTTTCAGAACAGCTACAAAGATGAGAGTAGATGTGGACTGAAAAAATTACGCTTGTCACCACATGAGAAATAGAAGGAAAAGAACAGGAGAGAAGCTACAGGACAGGGGCCATCGGGTAGTGGAACTGAGTGATCTGTGTGTGTTTGTGTGTGTCATGTAGAGCTACTTACAGAGCTAGGAACAGGTTTCCTGAAACCCACGCTGAGCTCGTGACAGAAGATGTTCAGCAGGAGCCGTTCACATCTCTGCAGAGAAAGGAGGAGAGAGAATCAGTTGCCATGTTCTTATCATGAAGAGGCCTTTGAGCATGCAGTGGCTGTACTGACCCTTTGGTCCTCAGGACTCAAGCTCTGCTCTCCAATGATCTTCCGGCTGTCTTCGCAGTACTCCAACTCAGGGCTGTTGACACTCCGGCAAAATGTGCAGAGAAAGTCACCCCTGAGATGAAAAAGTAATAAAGTCACACTTGTCAAATTGTCATAAATTTGGAAATGCCCTGGCTGTATGCAACAGCGGTTCACCAGAACAGAAAAATCACCTTTACTGATCACTTACTTTGGTAAGATTTTTATGGTGGGTACATGGCATTTCATGTGGAACACTTTGGGACAGCGGTCACAGCACAGCAGGTCACCACCGTTGATACAAACAGCACACCAGTCTTCATTGGGATCGTCTTCTTTCCCACCAGAGTTGTCTGTTCCAGCTGACTGCCCCCCTTTGGTTTCTGTCCCCTTGTCCAAGTTTCCATTTGTGAGCGAAGTGCCGGCCATGCTGCTGCTGTTTTCGGCGGATAACGAGGTAGTGGAGGTCGTAGTGGAGGGAGAGGAGCCATTTAGTCCAGAACAAGGGGTCTCAGACTGGGGTTCTGTTTTGATGCGCTCCCCTAAAGCCTTGAGAGCATCTTGGCCTGCAGATATGGCTCCCAACACAGGGAGGGGGCTGTTCTCTGGGCTGCTCATCTGGAGGAAAATGCACACAAAAACATTAGACCGCTGTAAGACAGTATGATAATCTGTGACTTTGACCTATGACGTATGTTTATGCGGATGGACAAGCCGAAAACATAATGCCTCCAGCCCTGGCTATCACTAGTGCGGAGGCATAAAAATTAAATAATGTCCATTCCTAGTTAATACCTTTACAAACACTAGAGCTTCTTTTAAAACTAACTGATGAAGAACAGTATTCATACCATGCATGCACTCCTGGCATCTTTGCCCCGCTCCGTCTTCATAGAAGAGGCTGGGCAGCTGTAGCTGTCTTCTGTACCAGGCTCCTGCTTCACCCTCACCTGCTCCACCGTAGCTCCACCTCCAGTCCCCGCCCTTCCTGCAGAGCTACAGCTTAAAACACACAATAACAAACCATAGAGAATTTATTAATGCAATTGCAAACTAATTAATAATATCAAAAAGATCTAACTACTAATTGTGACTCAAATCATTTTGTTCACTTAGACTATACAGGGATCATAAATTGGTGACTTACAAAAATTAATTAACTTACTACATAAGAAGTCAAGACAAAATAACTGTCCAATGACCAACCTACCCTCATCTCATGTATCTTTCAGATATCCCATCCCTAGTTTCAATTTGAAAGCATCTTAGCAAAGATTTGCATTATGTATTGGTGGACTGGGTTACAGAGAGAGAGATGGTAGAAGCAAAACATACAGGATTTTTGAGCGAACATTTTGTAATGTGGTACAATGGTAATGTCTTTAGCCCCTTTTCCAGTCCAATCTTTGCACAAATCTATGCTGTCCTCTTTTGTCTTTCATTCTCATACACATACATACACACATTTTGCCATAATTGTGGTAATTGGTAATCGTTAATGCTGAGAGAGACAAAGTGCTTCTACAAGATCAAATTAAACCAGTAACTGTTGTTGGAGTTTAGAATTAACCTCAAATGAATACTCCTTCAGAAACTGTGAATTCAACAATCAAACATTCACAATCTGCCAATGTTTCTATTACAATAGCAAATTTAGCCATTTTCCTCCATAACATGCAGTTACGTTTACCCAACTAATAACAAATTAAAGAATTGGTTAGTTAATTTTCTAGAAATGTTTACAGGGCGTTTGCTTTTAAAACAGCTTGGGATCATCGTACCTGCCTCTGCTGCCTGTGCTGGATGTGCTAGACGGTCGTGCTGGTGTGTGTGCATTCGACAGACCTGCAGATAGATAAGAGGCAGGAAAGAGGTGATTAAACAACAGTGATCACTTCTTATTGTGCAAGTACATGACAGTTTAATTTCTCCTATAGGATGGAAATACAGGATATGATCAAAGGGATGGGCAACATTCCAATATTTCACACTAAATCATTTTATATCATAATAATGATAGTTATGTTATGGTCATTTTCTGTCATTTCCACTTTTGTGGCTAGTCCCATTTATTACATACAGTCATGGTCAAAGGTTTACATACACTTGTAAATAACATGTATGTATATCATGACAATCTCGAGTTCCAAAGATTTCTACAATTCATTCTTCTGTGATGGAATGAGTGGAACACATACTACTTTCATGAAAACATTCATGAAGTTTGTTTCAATAATGAATTTATGAAAGGTCTTCTGAAAATGTGACCAAATCTGCTGGGTCAAATAAATAAATAAACATACAGTAATTCTAATATTTGGTTAAATATCCCTTGGTTATTTCCACCTACAATAGGTGCTTTTGATAGCCATCCACACGTTTCAATCCAGTCCTCAATTTTAGCCTGATTTAAGCCCCTTCCTGTATCACTTATGATGCTCTCCTTTACAAGTGTAGGTAAACTTTTGACCACGACTGTATGTACCAGTAGTACTGCTCAAAGTTCTCATATGAGAGTGAGATGAGAGTGCCTCTTCCAGAACACGCGAGTACCTGAAGATCCAGAAGAGTGTGTGGAAAGTCCAGGTGAGGGGTTCATGTCCACTGAGCCGAGCTGATGCTGCGTACTGGCTGTGATGTAACGAGACAGAAGGTGCCCAAGGTTGCTGGAACCTGCGTCCTCCAGCTAATGATGCCAGAAAATTATGTTACTCAAGACCTCAATGAATTTGTGAAAATAAACATGTTTGACGAAAACCAACATTTTTGCCAGAGTTTACTTTGTCTAGTCCTGCACCACACCATACTTTGTAGCTGTATTTCTCCATATGCTGCCTGGTCAAACATGTATATAAACACACATGTTTTTTTATTTCTAATTTTCATTTCAATTAAAAAAACAAAATTTTGGCTGGCAGAAATCTAAAAGTGGTAGGTGAATAAAAAAGAATATGTTCTGGATCCTACCCTGGTTGAATCAGAGAAACATGGTTAGAATATGCGCACCTGAATGGGCGGGATCTCAGGTAGGCAGGGCAGGTTTTCAGGATTGGTGACGGAGGGGATGAGCTCGATGGGACCTATGATGGGGCTGGCAGGGCTGCGGTGAGCGTGGGCACCAGCCATACTGGCACTGGTGGGACTTGTGGGGTTAGCATTATGTAGGGACGCCACTGGAAAAGGGCCTGCATGCCCCGGGTTGGAATGCTGCACAAAAAAAGAGAGAGGGAGGGTTGGAGGACATAGCAAGGAGGGGAGGAAGGACAATGACAGGAAAGAAGGGAAAGAAAGGAGGGAGGACAGAAACAATGATCACGGTCATTCACGCAGTTTTACAAAATATTCTTTGTGGCAAAAACAACATAGTTCTATGATCATGCTTTTGGGTGACAACACATGCTGCACAAGACACACAAATGACAAAGTAGGAAAAAGGTGCCAAACCCCCGATTGTAGTAAGAAACGAAACCTTTGGTGGCTCATCTCAGATTCTATAGACATCTGGACACAAAGAAAAAGGAGCTGGATATAGTGGGGGTTCCTCTTACCTAGTCTCACATGCAGGCAGTGTACATTTTATACTGTACATGTTATTTGACTTGAGCAAATAATCAGATTTATAAGTATAGATGCATTACTAAAGCAGTGTGAAGTGTTTTAATTTACTTTTGACAGATAATATGCAAGTTATAGGTTCCCTGTGAAGTTTTAGACCTCAAGTAGAGCCATGGATCTGTTTTTCCTCAGTGTGTGTCCCCATTTGGTTAACTTGTACTAGGGGTGCACCGATTCGATATTAAGATCGGATATCGGCCTCGATATTGACAAAATAGCTGGATCGGGGATCGGAAAAATGAACAGATCCACTGGCCGATCCAGTTTTTGTTTTTATTTTCCTCCGTCGCAGCACATCCTACAACTACATTTTATTTATTTTAATTTAAGAAGTTTGATTACATTCTATTTTAGATTTGAAAGCACAATTGTTTTTTTACATACATATAAATAAGAATTCAAATATGTTTTTACATGTTTACAATGTTTGGTAACTGTTTGATTATTTTGTCTAAGTTAGGAAAGTCTGGTGCCTTTAGACTCTTCCACATGGTGGAAGGAAGGTATAAGGTGGAAGTTATAAGGTTTATTATTAGTTCAACAACGGTATCAGATCAGTATCGGGTATCGACAGATACACAAAGCCCATGCATCGGTATCAGTATCGGGACTGAAAAAGTCGGATCGCCGCATCCCTAACTTGTACATGTACATTAGTCATGTCAACAGTGTCATTCTGTTCCAGTGACCTACAGGTGGTGGTAACAAATCAAGATAAGCTGCAATTTGACAACTAAGATGCAGGAA
>OMLP01023884.1:0-17651 GCA_900302685.1 Spondyliosoma cantharus | reverse complement strand
TGTATTGGTGTATTCATGTTGGGTTTATTAGAATATGAAAGTGTTGCGCCGCAGTGCCGGGGTTAGCCTCTCCCTCTGTCCGCTCTCGCTCCCTCGCTTTTTCCTTGCGCTCGTTCTTTTGGCCTCGGCGGTCTCTCTGGCTGGCTCATGCATTAGAGATGAGGGGCTGGAGAGAAGAGGGAGACCAACGCCAGGGGAGACCAACAGCTTACACCAGGAAACTCGCCATTATAAACAGGATCAACACGTCTTGCATATCAGACACTTTCAAGTCTGTGTGTGTGTGTGTGTGTGTGTACCTGAGTGGAAAAAAGAATTTCCCAATTTGGGATTGAAATAGTAAAAAAAAATAAAAAGAATAAATAAATAAAAAACATGCAAAGGAAGGTTGAAAAGTGTCGAAATGGCCCTTTAATAATAATAATATAATAATAACCTTGTTTCAATGTATAATGCAATGCATATATATAGTTGAATCAATGTTGATTCAATTCTAAATTCTTTCAATGTTGATCATAGCGAGCACTACACACATACAACACAACACATATCTGACATCAGTGTTGATTACAATCTTCAGCCTGACAATATCTCAATGTTGATTCAATCACGTTTTGCTGTCTGGGTCACCCCATTGCAGAACCTCTCAGCAGAATGATGGGAGCTCTGAGGCTTGACGGAGAGTCCAGCAGAGACCAGAAGGGTGAGAAACCTGTAGGAATCATCCAGTCAGAAGCAGCCAGAGACAGACACACAGCAGGTTTGGGGGTTCTGGTTCCAGTTGCTGGATGGGCAGCTGTACAACATGAAGACGTCTTTGCTGAAAGACTACAAACAGGAGCTGGAGAAGACCACATCAAGGTGAGAAGAATTATTGTTCTCAGCAGATTCCAGCAGGTTACAACTTGTCTCAGCTTGTCTCGGCTGGTCTTAGTCGGTCTTGGCTGGTCTCGGTTGGTTTCAGCTAGCCTCCTCATCCTCTTTCAGATGGCGACTCGTCTACCTCCGGACCAAGCGGCCATCTTCCTCTCTCTGATGACCTTGGAGGAGCAGAGCTTCACCCCTGGTGATGTCTTAGAGGCAGTCCAACTAAACAGAGATTTCCCATCGGCTCTGAAGTTTCTGACTCACAGCTGTCCCATCTGTCAGGAGCAAATGTCCTTCAGTAAGGTGAGAGACACATCATCAGAGAGTAGACAGCCTCATTCATCTTTTTCTCTCTCAGTATTTCCTGTAGATCATCAACATGTTTCTTCTTCTCTCTCTGTATTTCCTGTAGATCATCAACATGTTTCTTCTTCTCTCTCTGTATTTCCTGTAGATCATCAACATGTTTCTTCTTCTCTCTCTGTATTTCCTGTAGATCATCAACATGTTTCTTCTTCTCTCTCTGTATTTCCTGTAGATCATCAACATGTTTCTTCTTCTCTCTCTGTATTTCCTGTAGATCATCACCATGACTCACTGCTCCTGTTTCCTGTGTCAGACGTGTTTTAAGATGTTTTTCTCGGTGGCCATTAAAGAAAAGAGCATCGATCAGCTTGTCTGTCCTCAGTGTGGCAGACCTGAGATCAAACGTCAGGGAGGGATGGAAGAATCAATGGACTACTTCAACCTGCTGGACACACAGGTGAGGTCAGCCTCCACCTGGACACACAGGTGGAGGTCTTACTCTGAGCTCTGAGGAGTTTGACTCTGAAATATCTTCACTCCACACTCTTTTTCAGAACTGATCTGTGAGCTGTGTTGTTATTATTATTATTATTGATGATCAATCTTCACTCAGTAAACACTCATAGTTGTTGTAAGCGTGAGGCTCCATCTGAACTCACCTGCTACACTTTTGGACCCAACTGGAGTTAGTCAGATTCACCTCTTGATGCTGTGGTTGGTCCAGTGCTCTGGGAAGAATCAGTTGTTTGTTTGTGTCTGTGCAGATACGTCACTTCCTACCTCCTCATCTCCATGAGCTCTTCCAAAGGAAACTTAGAGATCGAGCGCTACAGGAAATGCCAAACTTCCGCTGGTGTGCTCATGTAAGAACCTGAGAGAGAGTTACTGGAAACATTTAACTAGATTACATGATTAACATAAGTATCTGTGTCGAATTACATTTTAAAGTAAAGCTGCAGGTGTGGATCACCTGTTAATCCTTTGTGTGTGTGTGTGTGTGTGTGTGTGTGTTTAAGTGTTCATTCGGGATGCTTCATGAAGCTGACAGGTTGAGAATGGACTGTCCCAGCTGTAAGAAGAGTACCTGCTGTCAGTGCAGATCACCTGTAAGACACACACACACACACACACACACACACACACACACACACACACACACACACACACACACACACTAATTAATAGTTACTGCATGGCCTCTCTTGCACTACAGGAAATTACTAACAGTATCAATTCAGCAAACACACACCTCATAAAACAAAGTGCTGGTTTGAAATTTGTAAGATATATAAGATAAATAAGGCCGATAGGTAAGGCTAATTCATCTCTCAGATTTTAAAATGTCTGGATGAGTTTAACTGGGAATGTTTAGCAGCACTATACAGAGGCCTCTAACTGGCCACTTTGTGTCTGATTGATTGACAGTCTACTGTAAATGGGCTGCGGGGATGAAATGACAACCTGTTTGCTTGTCATTTGAACATCACAGCAACAGTGCTCCTTTGATCCCCCAATGCTAATTATGGCCAGTGAAGGTGATACTGATATATGCGCGCACACACACACACACACACACACAGGGCTTGATTGCTGTGAGATATGGATGGGTGCCTGCTAGACATCTTCTTAGAAAGAGGACAATCCAATATGGTGCACCACATGATGTTTTCGTAGCGGTTCCATCTGAAACTATGGTTACAGTGAGAAGGAGAAAGAGGAAGAGAGGAGTCAGGAGAGACATAACGATGCTAAGTTGGGTAGTAAGCTTCACAGGTAGTGGCAGAATGAATCCTATGCTTGAGTACATTTCACACAACATGAGTAACACACATTCAAGCACGAAATTTGGCAGCTTTAGATGGCAGTACAACAGATGCTCATTTTCCACTTGCAAATTCTGAAGAGCCACGCGATTAAATAATTTTATCCTCATTCATGATAGCTGGGCACTAAACCGGAAGTTAGTCGACTTTGACTTATGCGGAAGACAGGCGAATCATTTGGCTTCATGCAGCAGCTGAATAGAAATGAATGGGACTTCGCTCTCATGTCTGACAATTATAACGTCCTTGGATTAAGCAGCTTCCCGCTAGTAGCACATGAGCAAGCACATCCGTCACCTTGTACAGCTAGGTATGACAACACCACTAGAACAAACCATATGCAGAACTGCAGTTTGTAATGTTTAGATATGGTTATGGTCATGAATGTTTGTACCACGTTTCACTGCAATCCATCCAATAATTGGTGAGATATTTCAGTCTGGACCAAAGTGCTGGACTGACTGTCAAACAACCCTCCTGATATTGCCAACCACTTAATGAGACAGTGGAAATGAAAAATGAGTTCAAATGTGGGTGAGGATTTGACATACAGTGCATTAATCAGGAAACGGTGCTGGTCTGAAACGTGACTCCAAATGAATGGGTTAGTTTTAGGGTTAATACAGCTTAATATGGTGATAGCATGTCAATGTTAGGCTTAATGCAGAGTTTGCTTTGTTCACAGGAACAACAAGAAACCCATAACTGGAGCAAAGCTTAACTATCGTGTGGTCCAGTAGGTCATAGGAGGTCAATTTGATGTAAATAGTAGCTCATGGCGCTTTTCCTGTTAAAGAAAATGGCAGTGTGCTTTGGACGACAAGTAGTCAACATAGTTATGATAAGAATCTCACTTGCTTGGTAATGCACTCTCTGCAACTCTACGTGCGTGCCAGAGGTTTCATAATTTGAAGGCTCAACCAACTCACCGTCACACAGAACCAATTTAATTCAACCAACTTGAATCATTTGTTTGTTATTCCTTCCATCAGGATTCATTTCTTGGAGCAGTTTTGGTTTTCAACAGTGCTCAAGAAGAAACTCTCATCAGAGTGCCCATGTGTCACAGTGGCTTATGTGATTACTCTCATCTTAAAATTGGCACATTCATATGGGAGCTCAGCAAAACACCTTTAAATGGACTAATATATGGAAAGTGAATAAGAGGATTCTGTCTAATGAGAAGTATTAGTCATTAGTCAGGCAAAAAAGTCCTGGCCACCCCCGAGGACACTGGCTGAAACACACACACACACACACACACACACACACACACACACACACACACAAACGCATGCACGCACACACACACACACAAACACACGCACGCACGCACGCACACACACGCACGCGCGCGCACACACACACACACCGTTGTTTATATCAATCTTAAAAAAATAACTGTCTTGACACGCAGTAATGGAATTGTGTGCGTGTATGTTCTTGTTGTTACTGTATCTCATGTATGTATTTGTATGTGCGTGCAACCTTAGGGGATGCTGATGAGTTCACTGTGCTCAGTGATCTGAGACTGATTGTGTTTGTGTTTGTCAGTTTGATCCAGCTCTTGTTTTTAAATGCAAGAAATGATATCAGAGAATCCAATAATCTGATAAGACTGAAGAAGTTCAACTCATGAGCCATGTATTCAATACGTTTTGTATGCATAGTTATGCATGTGTACACGGTATTCATCATCCCATTGTCCAACCCACGCAATCATACTATGAGGTATCTTAACACCAGGGTAAGGCAATACCCTAAAGTCCCTTTATGCTACATAACAAACAAACAAACTAAAATAATCTTTTTTGTACAATGGAGTGCGAAGGATGAATCACATTCTGACAATCTCACTAAAGAAGCTGCTCCTTTGTCTGGTGGTATGGCAGCAGATACGGCTGTAGCTTTTGTCAGATTGCAGCAGGGTGAACAGACTGTGGCTGGGTGGGTGTTGTCTTTTAGTATCATTTGGGTTCTGTGCAGACATCTTACTTCACTGATGCTCTGTAGATGGTATGGTACCAGTGATGTTCTGGGTGGTTTTAATCATCCGCTGTAGAGCCTTCCTTTCCTTGGCCATGCACAAGCCATGTCAGTTTGTCATGTTTCCAGTCAGGATGCTTTCTATTGTTCTCCTGTAATATTTTCTGCCAACAAATTGGTTCCCAAATTTAACTTTCTTAAGTTTCCTTAGGAAGTAGATTATTTTATATTCTTCTTTTTTTTTTACCAGGGTGGTGATGTGTTATGACCAAGATAGACTGTCTGTGATGTTGATACCCTAAAACTGTTCGCCTGCTCCACCTCAGCTCCACTGATGTAAACAGGGGTGGGTTTTTTTTAACCTCCTTTTTTCTAAAATCATCAATCAGCTCCTTGGTTTTACTTACGTTGTGTGTCTACTGTGAAGCAGTAGCTTGTTCTATGTGCACCACCCTGGATCAAGATTGTTGATTTCCTCCCAAATATGAACTCTCATCATTGTTTTTAATGCAGCCGATGATGGTAGTGTCATCCAAATCCTTCACAATAGAGTGCTTTTGATGCTTGGGAGCACAGTCATGGTGTGCAGTGTGAACAGGAGGGAGCTGAGCATACAGCCCTGGGGGGCTCTGGTGTTAAGCAGTAACGTGGAGGTGGTGTGAGTCCTGGGGTCTGTTTTTGAGTCCAGTATCCAACTGCAGTGTGGTGGACTACCATACCGAATGATACCAATAATTTGAAGTATTATCTTTTGAGATCTTAAGACAGTGGTTTTCAACCTTTTCAAATTGCGCCCCCAGAAAAATCAAGCTTGAATTCATGACCAACTCTCTGCAGTCAAGCTAATAAGCACATATCCAAAATGTCAAATCATTCCTTTAACATGCACCACACTGACCTTAATATTCACTGGATCCATTAATGAAATATATGTGGGCCATTTTTTGAAAAATCTTCTTGCTAGAGAAATGCCCTGGGCATGTGATGATTACATCCTTGCAAAAATGTCAGATGATGTTTTCAGTCTAAACAGCAGCATATGCTGTGGATTACGCTGTGGGAGCATGATATAATCCCTCACATAGGAGAAAGGAAAGCAAGATGGAAGAGACATGAATGGCAAAAGATTAAAAAGGACTGTAAACATCAGTCAGCTGCTGGGATGGGTCAAACACTATGTCTCTCTTTGTGTGTCCTTGCGTCTAGGCTCAGTTGTTTATCTCCATTTCTCTGTCCTCATCCTCTCTCTGTCTGGTAACCTCTTTCCTGACCTTCAGGAGCAGACAGTGATGCAGACGGATGTCCTCTGGGGGGTTAAACTACATATCCAGCTGCTTCTCTCTATCAGGCAGCTGAATAACATCATCACTTTACCACTTTACTGAGCTCTGTGTTCATTGAGGGGGCAGAAGCTTCCGTTGTTTGATTATGTTTAGTTGACTCAAATGTTATACAAGGAGGTCTGATTACCATCCATTGCGTTTACATTGTACTGTGCACTTGACTTGGCAGATCATTTTACTACACCCAGGGTGACCTTGCATCCCACATGATCCACTTGTCACCCCCCATTTACTTTAAATGTCAGTATGAAGCATTAAATCTAAGCTTTATGTCCCGTAAAGCAAATGGCTATAAACATCATTGCACAGTGATGACATCGTGTAGGATGAAAGTGTTAACCATCCCGGTAGTTCTGCGATCACTATGTATTCACCCAATTCATTGTTATTCCATCTCTTTGTGCTATCTTCACAGTCAAACTCTACATAATCAAGCAGAGGCACTTGAAACCCTATTCTGAATGCATTCAGTTCCCTTGCATTATCTACCCCTACTTATCCCAACCATAACCCTCATTTCCCTTTGAAGCCTGCTGATCCCTCAGTGGCTCAGCGCCGGTGGTGGTACCAGTCGTAGCCGGAAAAACCCTAGTTAATCTGTGAGGGTCCGCTACAGACACGGAAGGAAGGAAGGCTTTTGTATTTGGCATTAAAACCCAGAACAAGATTGCAGTTTGTGCTCTATTATTAGACATTAGCTGTTCATTGACACAGGGACCAAAAGACACAAGGAAGTATGGGGCTCAGGGTTCAGGATTTCGAACATGCTTAATTGACCAATGGGTAGGAGTGGAGTGACTAAAAATATCTCCAACCGGAAGCCAAAGATAAAAATACCTGGGAAAGGTGAGATACATAAATAAATAAATAGGTCGATTGCCAGTGACTCCCAAAACAACATACTGTATATCACTGTTCCAAAAACAACATGACCGCTGTAGCGTACCAATGATTGTTCTCTTGGACATTAGTCATATGCTGGCAGTTTGGTTGGGTTTGGGCAGCAAAACTTCTTGGTAAGATCTAGGTGACTTCATTAACTTGTGTTCATATGCACGGATGTTACATATGTTAGTTAGTTTACATTATGTTTGTGCTGTGAGGTAAATATGCTACCAAGTTAAAATAACTTGAACACATATATCCTGGCTGAATGTTTAACCCAATTATCCATTCAGTTTTTCCCCTATGCAGACTTTATCTGCCTTGTGTTACATTATCCAACTTCCTCCTTTGCTGTTGTAATAATTGCTATGGCCACTAGAAGTTGCCACCTAACAAGAAACTTAGTGAATATGGATTGTTATAGGCCACTTGAGCAGTCAACATATATGACTGAATTTCTGATGACGATGGGCTGCGGATTTTGTTGTAGCAGCCCATAGTTCCTGTATCAACGGGAATTATGTATTGTGACGATATTGCAGTGCAAAATTTAAAATGCAAATGTAATGGCACTTTTTAGCTAGAGAGAAAATACAGGTGAGGAAGTAAGGTTTTGGGTGGTTATGTACACGTATGTCAGACTTTAATGCTGGAGACTGAACTTTCATCTCAACATAAAAAAAGAGAGGAAGACTTATGACCAAAAGAAAAAATGGCATAAATGATCCAGGTCCAGGCACTCAAGGTGGTTTGAAAAAATGTAAAAGGCCTTAATTTCATCGGGCTAGAAACATAATGAATATACTAACACGTATCAGCTTGTGCCTTTTTTTAGGTATAGTGACACATAGAAATGAAAAGGGTTTCACTGTTTTCACATCACTATGATCTTTTCCTTGCATTCACCAGGATAACAGAAGAGCAACATTAGCATTTTTGGACCCACGTTTCTGGCCACCTGATGAATGTACTGTATGTCCAACAGGCTATTCTCCTTCATTTTAGCGCTGTTTTGGTCTCACTCCTGAGAAATGTATCAGATTTTTTTGGCTACTACTATGTTCACCAGCAAGTTGCACACTTTGTCTATTTGCCATTTGGTGCTGGGCAGGAAGTTTGAAGTGGGGTGACCAGCGCTTTTTCTCTGAAAACAGCTGCCTGGAAACACAGTTTGAGAGGACAGTGAGAGTAAGCCAAAACGGTGGAAAGATAGCCCTTGCCTACAACTGGGCTGTCTATGCAGTTGAAAGACACAGCCATTTTTAAAATTGGTGCTACCTGACCTGAGAGAACAGAGAAAAAGAGCTTATTCCTTTCTGCTTAAACGGTAGAGAACCAGAATCCATGGTGCTGCACCGGACCAATAAACACTCCCACTGATGGGTGACAAGCTGTGAGTTGGTTTTGAAACAGGAAATTGTAAAGAAGCCAGCTGGTTCCAAATGATATTGTATTACATCTAATCAGTCAACAAAAATATGTTTCTGAAAACATTTTAGGAGAGAAAACAGGCAGTGTAGTTACAGAATCTGCCTGGTTAAGACAGTTTGATCGGAGTTTGTTAAGATGCACCTCCCTCCATCTCAGGGAGAGGAAACAACTCTCTCTCAATGTAACTATTCTCTTTGTGTCCAGGGATGTTTGCTTACAAAATACTGAAGTATGATACGTAGTTGTTGCAACAGCCGTAACATCGGCTAAATTATGTGTTTTGTTTAATTTCCCTGATTTTTGCTGGAAATAAGAGTGGAGGTGTCTGGGTGCAGGCAAAAAAGAGTGAAGTTTACCTACCATGTTTCTGTGATAATTCTCTGTCGGTTTGTCACCATCAGTGATATTCCAGATATACTGATCAATTGGTAATCTAAAAACTTTGATTGGGGCAGTTTTTACTTCAACCAGACCTTGTAGCTTACTAGCCATGCAATAATTTTGGGTTCTGGGTTGTATTTGTATTTTGAAAACACTGGGATTGTCAGTTTAAAAATGTTACTGTATTAATGCAATTATCTTTGGTTTGGAAACTCCATGATTTAATTAAAATAAAAATACTGTCTGAGACCCAAACAAAATTAGCGAGTGGGGCTTGAGGTCTATGAATCGGATCCTCATGGCTGAAATGAGCGTTCTTACCTTGTGTGTGCCGTATGTTGAGCTGGTTGATCTGTTCGGTGAACTCATTCTCCTCGATGGTCTCAGTGCGAGGAACAGAAAGAGAGAAACGCCTTTTGAAGTTCTTCATCTTGTTCATCGTGTTGAGGAGCAGACTCTGGGGGAAGAAAGAGACAAAGAGAGATTGATATACACCAATGAACATACAGATAATCCTACATGCGTCGTCACACTCTGATGCTTTTCTTGAAGAAAAAAAAAAATGACAGCTGCAATACTTAGTTTAGCCATGTAATGCAAACTACAGACAGAAATCCAGAGCACTGTTTGTACTGCATGTACTGAACAAATTGGCTGCTACACCATAAATAAAAGAGAGCGAAGTGTGATGCCTACGTGACACAAGCTGCAGTCAAACTGCACACAGGCTGTGTGCAGTTTGACCAAAGACTTCTTCTGTGTCATCCAATAATGAGGTGGAAAGCAGCAGGAAAGCATCTGATCAGTATACCCTCTCCCTCAGTGGGTTACATAACTAAGTCCAGCCCTGCTAGTTAGTTTTCACTCTGCTTCACACGACTTTTTGTTCTCCTCTTTTCCTCCAGTCTGTGTGCTGCAGAAACGGGTGTCATGGGGTCTCCACGATCCCTTTACTGGCACGGATTTGTCTGTGCGCGTGCGTTTTTCTGCTCATTATTGTGAAAGGCTGAGAGATGTACGGTGAGTTAAATTGCAGCAAGACTCCACATTCCCTACTGTTATTTTTAAACCCCAATAACCCATCGGGATGTAACTGTCTCCGAGCGATCAGTGTATTGTCAGACTACTCTGACTGCTGCGGTATCTTCACAGTGCAGGTCAGAGCGCTGCCTGAAACCAATTAGGAACATGCCATGTACGCATATGCTCAACACATGCATAGAAATGCACAAAAACAGTGGTGAAGTCTGATAGGCACCTTCTTTCCATGAATGGACTTGCATTTCTATAGCGCTTTTCCAGTCTACTGACCACTCAAAGCGCTTTACAACACTTGCCACATTCACATTCATACACTGATGGCGGAGGCTACCATCATGGGGTTCAGTATCTTGCTCAAGGACACTTTGACATGCAGCCCGGAGGAGCCGGGATTCGAACCAGTGACCTTCTAAACACTAGACGACCAGCGCTACCTCCTGAGCTACAGTCGCCCATCACAAAGTAAATGTGAGGTTTTTGTGGCCCTGGTAGTCCGCTGGACAACAAGAGGGAGGGAGATCAGTGGGGCTCGTCACCACAGCTGAGTGCCTGTCTTTACATATCGTGTCGCAGTATTGCACTGATCAAGAGGTGGTAGAAGACTTCAAGCATACATGGATGCAAATTATGCTGGAGGGTATTTTTAAATGCTCTGCTAATGTTTGATGAGGAAGGAAATCTACTTGACACACAGACCTCCAGGAATATAGGAGTCTCTATAAAATGATAAAGGCATTGTCAAACCAGTGAAGTGTGGGTGAGAGCCATAACTTGAATAGCCGGAGAAGAAGATGCAGCTCAAAAGACAACTGTGGAAGCAAATTATCCCCAGATCAGTGCAAAAAAAAAGAAGTAGGATTTCTAATGTGGAAAAGGGAGAAGAGGCCATTAGAAATCAATGAAACTGAGCTCATGTGACTCTTCCACGGAGAGGGAAACACCATCTTGTCAGCAGGAAAGAGCAACAAGATTGCCACAGCAGTGCTCAAAGCAGGAATGCCAACCTTTTTTTATGGAGTTCATAGCACACAATCACATCCATTGAGAAGCTGAAGCAGCAACAAAAGACCTTTGCTTTAGAGCTGGAAAAATGCTTTTAGCTCTGTCGCACACAATTTCATCCATGGCAACTGTAAAGGTGCAGTTAACATCTATACAGATGTGTCACTAATTTTCAATTTCCGCAGCCTGGCAGGAGTTCTCTTCCAGCTCACTGCAGATATTCTGACGGTCACATTACACGGTAAAGTTATCTGGAATGAAAGGAAAAACCTGAAAATCCCTAGGCATTTATCTGTCAGACAAAATACACAATATCAGAGAGAAAAACTTGAATAATAAAAAGCAATCAGATATAAAGCAGATTAAAGGGTTAAGAATGGAAAAGGAAAGAGGCTTACTCTGCAAAGAGAAATCAATACCACTAGGCTGGCTTAAGTTCTGGTGTGTTTGTGGTTGTGGCTGATGTTTTGCTCTTTCAGAATTCACAAGGTAGCCTCTGTGAAGGCAGACTTCCCCAGAGCCTCAGCAAGGGAGCTTTATAGTAAAGGAGGACCTCCATACGTACAGGAGTTCAACTGACACAAAGTACACTGTAGTTTGACACTGAGCTCTAAAACAGACGTGTAAAAGTGTTGAAAAACGGCAGAACAAAGAGCTCTTTATGTCACGAGCAGTGTAACAGTGCTGGGTCCTTGTACGCGCTTGGCTTGTTGTGATGTTTGTGTGGAGGAGGACAGTGTTTATTGTTATGACGTGGATGAAAAATGACCTTTACTCTTCTGTTCCAGCAGCTTTTCTCTGATGCCAACATTTATTCTCTACTGAGTGCTCTCAGTCAGATAAGTGTTATTGCTTGCACTTATTGTAGACACTTGTGGCTGTTGTTGCAAATCCATGCTATCAATACTGTTTGTGACTTGATTATTCTTATTGTGGAGGAAAATGAATATATACAGAGGATTATCTTTCATTTCACTATTTCCACTAACTCACGAGGTTAACAGTGAATTCTATTTAACATCATCCTTTCCTCTTTCTCCGTGGATAAAGTTTATGAAGCCATTCAGAGGATACAGGGGTCTGGTAAATCTTGAATTGGATGTTAGTTGCATTCCGTTTGACTGGCATATCAAACATTAACAATGTTTTCTTGTTTTGTAATGGTTTAGTATTTGTTATTTGCCTTTTGCCTGTTTGCACGACAAGCTCACTGGAAGTTACCCACGTCCACAGGATCCCTAATCTAAACTTGTTAATGCCTTGGCGTATCAGATGTAGTAAGCAATCATACCACTTTAAAAAAAAAAGTTTTACATTTTTTATTAGCTATTCTTGTAAGGTATCTCAGTCAAAAGTGGCTAATGATCAAAATTCGGGGGGAGGTAGGAACCCTGGTGGCCTCTGCAGTTGGCCCCTATGACATTAGGGAATAATGTCTTGTATTGGAGTAATCAGGAGGACCTGGTAGTAATGAGTAAAGAAAGCCAACCATGGCTCAACTGAAATGAGCACTAGAAACCTAAGAGGACAACTTAACTCTCTGAAAAAAGATATATAAAGCCGCCTGCTCTAGGCTACATTAGCAGCTGCTAGCAAAACACATCTGAATGTCTGGTCCAGTTGTATTGTGGGTATTGTAAAGACCAAGTTTTGACTAGAAGAAGAATGTTTGAAATGACACGGATGTTCTTGCCACTTGCCACAAACGAGTTTAATATTTGCACCTAATGTAACTATCAACTGTCTGACTAACCAACACTGCCATCCCCAGAGTCATCCAAGTAGTGTGGATAAAAGTCTGTACTAAAGCGGACCTGAAGATAGACTCTCTTTCATGTGCTCCATATTGTGACAAACACCCATTTCTCATAGATTTATAAAACTAATAGAGACGGGTTAGTGGTTAGTTATACTATGTTAAATGCTCCGTTAAATGCCCCAATCATACAAACAAAAGCAAAATAGTTGCCGTGAACATAACTCAGCCTGAAAAGGTTATCTAGCCTGGCAGTTTCTGCTCACTAATGTGCTACATGCTAACGTCACTTGGCTAGTAGCTGAACGGCAGTCTGTCACTGCCACTGCGGTTCACTTGTTCTTTGACTGAGGGGCAAATTTGGTTGCACTTTCTCTGCCATTATTGTGCGACTAGCTAGATTATAGCTTTAACAGTATATGAGTGCTGAGCTTTGTGGATGATTCTGGTCATGTACAATGAGTGCTGCGGGCAGAGTACACAGAGGCAGGCGTGTACGTGGGTTGACGAGCATGTAGGCCGCCCAGTCATTTAATTTGATCCAAATGAAAATAGGCAATATTATAGACCTAAGACAGCCACAGGCACAGGATTTAGTATGGGAAGAAAACCAATGAAGCTTTCAGCCTTGGATGAGTGCAGTAAAACTCCAGGGTCTATATGCATGTAAAATAACTAGCAACTTTTGGTAGGCTACTAGCATTCCTTCCTATTTACAATTCAGACCAGGGTCATAGCCAGGAGTATACAGTGTAATCAACACTGAATCCTTAAAAACAGATCATTCCATCTATACTCAGAAACCTGTAAATCATGACTAAAAATCACTAACGTGCACAGATTTTCCAATACACCATAGTGTTTGTGTCCAGACACAAATGGGCATGTAACTTCTTTGGCACCGTCACCCAGGGGAGACTACACTGATAAATCTCTTTTTACATCGAGATCCATGTCCCTTGTTCTCGCTTGCCTTCTCTTCTCTGCTCCCCTTTCATCTGGTGTTTGAAATAGAATCCAAAGTGCTTCTTTTCTGAACAGGACACAGAGAAATGCAGCAGCCCCCACTCTGATTGTGAGCCTCTCTTTATTCACTCTGCTCCCTCATTTGCCCTCTTGAACAACTTAATTGCATGGGTTGTGAGTGAGAAAATTCCTGATTGAGATGAACAGTGTCTATGTGTGTGCAACACTGGCGGTGAGCTTCATTTATCTCATGAACAACAGTCTCCTCTGTTTGAAGAAGGGTACAATTTAAGGGTCTGGATGCTTGCAGCCAGGCAGGAGCATGTGGCATCGCTCTCACAGCTACCTTATCAGAGGGACACACACACCCAATGTCACAAGTGCGTCTGCTCCAAGCGAGGTGCTAACATATCAACAGTCTGCCAGTAGCTGTGATCCACCCTGGACACAAACATGCTACATGTTAGTGCATTAGCCTATCTCCGCTTTTTCTAAACCCAGTTAATCTTTGGTCTCTGTTGGTCTCTCTCAACTGCTCTCCCCTGTCATGCATCTCCATGAAGGGTTTACATCTTCTCTGTTTGTAGTTTCATACATACATTTCATACATTTCGATTCATTTTAGCGCACTCGGCATCTATGTATTCAGAAAATGTCTTCCTGCATGGTGGACCGGCACCTGCTTGCCTCTGTATTTTGCCAATGAGGCTCTGAAGGAGTCTGAGTCAACTGTTGATAACAGGAGCATGTTCTCAACAACATACCTGCCTATCACTGCATTCAGTTCAGTCTGTGTCTGTGTGTTTTTGTGAAGCGAACTCCAGCTGAGGAAATGAGGTGCCTCTTATCCCCTACAGGGAAATAGCCATGTTTCTTATTTGCGACACTGGAGAAATCATATTATTGCAGAAAGCTGACAGTAATCCATTCAGGCCTACTTCAATACATGTAACACACTGATTTACTTGTTGAGCCGTTACAGTGGGAGGCATGGGTAAAAAATATGGTACAAACACGGTACAAAATGTTCCCCTTTTGGCCAGTGACTAAACCTACTGTGGCAGTTCAGTGGTTGTTGCCTCTGGGGGGGTTGAGGACAATTGTGTTTGATTCAGAAAAAAGCCATATGTCAGTTGACCAGTGACCCATGTCAGCTCCCGTTAAATGAACATGCACAGCTCCCCTCATGTGTACTCATTTAGAATGGTGCCAGCTGATGGAATAGATGTGGGGCATGGGCTGCATGGTTTTATACAGGTCAGTGGGCATAGTCATCAGAAAATATGACACACATTCAACAGTCTATCAAAATACAGCACAGGCATGGAAATATAAAACTGTGACTCATGCTGGTGATGAGTTCACACATACACAGACTCTAAATCAAACCTTCAGGCAAAAGTTTTTCTCTCTGTCCTTTTTTGCGTCCACCCAGTTTGTTGGAATTGAATGAATGAATAAATCTGAGAGGCCCTTGAAAAAAAGAAACTCTGGCACACTGTCAGGGCAGACCATTAGCCCACTAACAGCTTCAGCTGACCGCTGTGTTTGTCCACTGAAACCTTGCATGGCCACTTCCTGTTCCTGACAGCCAAACGAGCTGCCATCACAAGCTGTGATCTCTGGGAGGGTCAAGATGGAGGGGGCAACAACAGAGATGCCGAAAACCGAGTGAAATAGGAACAATGTGTTGAGGTTGGGGTTATTGGTGGACCTAGAATGCAGAGGCTGGAGGCAGGCAAACAGGTGAAAAGGTATTTATTAACAAAAAAACTAAGTGCGAGAGAGGAGGGCAGGCAGGCAGGCAGGCAGGCAGGTTGAGTGGTCTGGAAGTGATGGGGTGAAAACACAGGTGAGTTGGTGGAGCTGCATGCTGAGCAGAGAGATGCTGAGGGTTCTGCTTACGAAGGAGGAAAAAACGTCCATGGAGAATCTGTTGACAATGGTGAGTATTGTGGTATTACCTTCTGATGGAGGCAGGCCAGCCAGAGCATGATGCGAGGCTTTGCTGCGGGCACAGGCGGAGCAGGCTGAGACAAACTCCTAAATTTGAGGGAGGGATTTGGCTGGAGGGATTACGGTTAGGTGGAAAATTACTTGGGGAAGGTTGAGAGCACTGGATTGAGCGCTCAATCTACCGCCTGGCTACTGTGACCACACACTTTGGGAAGACGATGGGCTCTTCAGAGGTTTCCCCTTCGGAGAGCGTGAGCTGACAAGAAAGCGCATTGGAATATCAGCCGCTTGGCCACACGATAGGCGTGATTTTTAATGGCCAGTCCACACAAGGAAAGGATGGTCAGCTCCCTACGCCCAATGTCTCCACTCCTAAAGGGCGAGTACCATGTTGAACGACTCCTCCTGACTCCGGATCGGGACGAGGAGCTGTCACTGAGTGGGTTCGGAAGCCCATTTCGACTTGACAGATCAGTGGAGGTTACAAACAAGCGACGCGGAGGCGGTGTGTGCTTCTACATCAACAAACGGTACTGTAAAACCGTCATGGTCCGAGAAAGTATTTGCACCCCTGATATAGAACTGCTGACCATCTCTCTCCGTCCGTATTACTTGCCTCGGGAGTTCCAACAGCTGTTTTTCACTGTAGTTTACGTTCACCCACGGGCCAACACTTCCGCAGCTACCCAGCTGATCGCTGACGTCACACAGAGGCTGGACTCGATCTGCCCAGACACTATGAACAATATGAGTCTTGCACCACTACACAAAAGCACTCAATGATTGATCTGTGTTATGGTTCTGTGGGCAGTACTTATAAATCTCTGCCTATGCCTTCCTTCGGCGCTTCATACCATAACAGTGTGTTTCTTGTACCTGTGTTCAAACCTTCCTTCCAACCAGTGGAGACAACTGTGAAATGTTGGTCTCAGCATCTCCAGACATGTTTTGAACGCACAAGCTGGAATGTTTTTTTCGATACTGTTGAAGACATAAATTAACTGACTGATACGATCTCCTCTTATGTCACGTTCTGCGTGGATTTAGTTGTTCCAACCAAAACGGTGATTAGATATCCAATTAACACGCCTTGGATAACAAAGGAACTTAAATCAATCATTAATAAAAAAGAAACGGCCCTACTTCACAGGGGATCCCCAGGAGAGGAAGATGGCCTCTAGGGAAGTGTGGAATGAAATAAGGAAAGCTAAAGCATAATAGAGGGAAAAAATAGAGTTGCAGTATACTAGCGGCAATCTTCAGGCAGCATGGCATGGTATTAAAACCATGGCATCCATTAATCAGTATGCTAATGATGAAAAACTATCAGCCTGAATGGGATAGATGATTTAGACCTGCCAGATACTTTTAACTCATTTTTTTTTTCTCGTTTTGAGATAGATGACTTTTCGGACAATGTCTCCTTGCTTAGAAGTTTATTGGTGCCTCAGAATGACATTGTGATATCACAGGAATGTCACAAATGTACTTAAAAAGGTCAATATAAGGAAATCTGCAGGCCCTGATGCCATCTGCGGACACACACTGCGTTACTGTGCCGACCAGTTCAGTGAGGCTTTATCCAAACTCTTTCAAATGTGTGCGGAACGTGGCCAACAATCTGGAAAACCTCCACCATCGTGCCTATTGCCAAATCTAGAAATGCCAAGGAGCCAAGTGACTTCAGACCAGTTGCACTTACATCGCTTGTCATGAAGATTTTTGAAAAGGTTTTAAAAAATAAGATGGTCTCTCTCACAGATGGTAAATTAGAACCCTTACAGTTTGCTTATCAAGCTGGTAAGGGTGTCGATGATGCAAAACTCTTCATCCTAGATAAAGTGTACAAGCACCTAGAGAAACCAAAATCCCACGCAAGGATTTTATTTGCTGACTTTTCCTGATGCA
>OMLP01023881.1:37396-47842 GCA_900302685.1 Spondyliosoma cantharus | reverse complement strand
CCACCGTAAACATTAGCGCATGCTATCGGGTAGCGTAAGAGGCATCGTCTCCCTGAGGAACATGTAACACTCAAGGCCATTGGACAAGGCTCTCCAAGTAGCCGTCGACAGACGGAGCTCATGATCATTTAAAGGTGCAGGCACAGAAACAGCCTGCTCTCAGGAGAGCTCAGCAGAGCTCATTTGAGCATCTTTTAGACAGCTGAAATTCAGGACCACGGATGGGTTTTGGGCAATGCATATCGAATACAGTGTTGTTGGACCTTTGACAGCTGTGTGAAATTGATGAAAAACAGTATAATATGGGACCTTTAACACATCTTATCCATATTGGCTGCACACACAAGCCATATTTCTGTACTATCATATTTCTGTGCTATGAACTGACATTTACACTTTTTTGGACTGGAAACAAAATCAAAGGTTATTATGGGTAAAAAATATGAGATTATGAGATTTTTCTAATATCAAAAATATCATGGCATCGTATTCATGGTATTGAACAATTATTAGTGTTATTATCTATTAAACTGACCCTGAAAAGAATGAAAAAAGGGCCTCTCGGTTGAGAAACGCTTTATTTTGATTTCCTAGAACATAATCTGACAGCCGGGAAACATGATATAAACTTGATATACATACATTTTTAATAACACTAACATGTTGAATTTAATAGAATAGATTAGCAAATGCTCACTGTATGATAACCGTCTACCTACCGTTTTCCTACTGTGCTAAATAGCTGCAAACCTACATGGGACATCAAATAAATGGAAGTTAAATACATTTTTTATTCTTCTCTTGGGGTCAAAGCAATTTCCACTGTACATATAACATTTTGTGTCTGAATTGACCATTGTTGTTGTAGATGCATCAATAAAATAGATATTCCAGACTTTTGAATGGAGGTGTACCTAAATTGGTGGAGCTGGGAGAAGAACTACCAACCCCTCTGGCTTAGAGGCCAACACACTCTCCCACTGAGCCATAGCCACCTCGTAAATTTTAGTTGTATATGAAATTTTTATGGAAAGACTGGGCTGGAAATTCATAGTAGGGTGAGTTTAACCTGGGGCCCAAAAAGCCATGTGGTGTGTAGTGGGTCCTGAAAGGAATGAAAATCCTATGGCACGGGGCACAATTTACCTCCAGAACCAAACCACAACAACAGTAATGATATGCAAATGATATTCAGCCGCTTTGGGCAGCACAATGATTCTGTTCTTACACACACACACACACACACACACACACACACACACTATATCTGATATGGGGAGCTTGGATATACAATGAGCGCAGCGTACCTAGCACAGATATTTTAATTAAAGTGTGCGGTTGTGTGTGTTAGTGTCAAAATATACACATGCAGAGGGTTCCCCCCTCAGCCATCTCTCACGACGCTGACCTTCAAAAGCAAATCGGACAAACGAAGGGAGGGGAATCGATTGTACGTTTCATTCACACACACGCATGCACACACATTAATCAAAAAGCAAGTGAGCCCGTATGTGCACAAATAGCCCCGCGGAGCATGCCATCATTCATTCTGTGCACACGCATAATCAAACATGAAAATTCACAAACGCGCTGCCCCTTAACTCCTCCTCACGCACACACAAAACACACACGGAGATGCAGTGGTGATGTGAAACACTGTATAAGATGATGTCAGAGGAGAGCTGATTGGCCGCTTCTGTCAACAGGCGTTCGCTGATCAGGGTGAAGCTGTGTGTTTGCTGTCCGTGTCGCAACGCAACAGATCTTGATACACGCACATGTGCACACAGACACACACGCACACATTATTGTTACCGCTTTCATTATTGGCCTTTGCTGACCAGGCTCCTGTAAAACATGCTGCTGTAGCTATTTGAAGCCTATGTGAGAGCTGTTGCTAATTATGTATAAGGACTCGCCTCACTCTTAAGTCTCTAAAGCTGAAGAGTGTAATCATCCAACGCGTAGAAGCTGTGACCCCACATCCGACAGTGTAATAATCCTGAGGTTGAAAGCTGGCCTGCATTATTTTAAAAGTGATGAATGAAGGAATAAGAGGAAGATCCCATGAGCATTCTTCTAATATAGTCTCTTTCTCTAAATCATTTTAGGATGCTTTTACATTGACATAATATAGTGTGTGAGCGTCATGGAGTGTTTTATGGTTAATGGTGAACATCTGAAGGAACAAGTCTACCACAGAAATCTGGACATTTCAGAATCCTTTCAAAGGGTTTTTTTTCTCCTCTTTTCTTTTTTTCCCACTTTCTTTCACCAAGACCTGCCTTTCTTGTTTGCGGCCCCTTTCGGTGCCCCACATCCCCCTTCCTGCCCCCATTACAGAGAGCTGGGGCCTGGGCATTGGCCTTGAACTCTGACCCCACCAGTAATCAGTCATATCCCTGGGCCCTTCCCTCCTCTCAGGCCACAGACAGCTCATCGCTCCTCCCCTCCCCCTTCCCCACCTCTTCCTCCTGTTCTCTCTTTGTCACCATATTTTTTTCCCCCTTTCCTCTCTCCGGATCCAGAATGGCCACGCTGGCTGTTGATGGGGTGCTGCTCAGAGACAACGGAGAGCAAACACAGCCTCAGTAACCGAACAACAGGCCCAAGGCCCCTCTGTCAGCCACTCCCCTGGCCCTCGGCCTTATCCATCAATCAGTGAAATGACCTTGAACTGATGAGTAAATGATGGTGTCAACCTGTCAAGACAGGACAGCTTGGCTTTGGAGCTCTTGTAAGACAAGCAAACAGCCCAAATTCAGACCACAGACCTCCCAAATCTCTTCTTCTCTCCTCTTTTTCCCTCACACATTGTATGGATCTGTTGTGGTCCTGCTCTACTGTTGCAATATGGAAAACTTTCAGTTTCATTCGTTCAAGAAATTATCTCAAATTATGAACAGAATGTGAAGCTATAACAGGTTTAACATATTTGTATTGTGTTGAAGAGACATCTTTTGTAGTTAACATGCCTACCAGCTAGCCGTTCTGTTAGTAAACTACAACAACACTTCCCTTGTGTCCCGACTCGAGCACCCAGTATAGGTAAAGTCAGCTGGCAGCAGTTAGCGCCCGCTCTTTGTTTGGAGCATGAATTTGACAAGTGGCCAACGTTGCATATCGCACCTTTAATGTAGATCAATCTATTACAAAACTCAAGATCAAACTTAACTAATTGAAAAAGTCATTTTGTAATCTTGACTGACAGTTTTGCTCTTTAATGAGGAAAGTTTATATTTCAGAAATGAGAAGCATATCTTAACAAGAACTACTATAGTATTCTACTTTACACAGAATGTACTTTTTCTGATTAAGCAAAACTATTATTACTTGACTGCCCAAAGGATCTTCCTGAATACGTGTGTGTTGTACCGAAGGCAACTGAAATAAGTCCAGTTGCCTACGATGCAGCACCTCCAAACATCCTGCATCCTTTCCTGAGAAATGCTCTGGAACAAGAGGGAATGTGGTTTGCATTTCCAGCTACAGCAAGGCAGTAGAAAACAGTAACACCTACTTCAAACAGAGACACATTGCCCCTCATTTGCCAAATTACTGCTAGAACGTGTCCGGAAAACAACAAGTAGCTGCTTGCTGCCAAAATGAAACCAAAGCACAGGATCCTGCAGACTGTAACTTTAAAATTCAACACTCTTTATCTCAGAATTCAGGAAAAAAATCTTAACATAGAGGGTTATTTTTTGATTATAGCCTTTAATTACTTACTTGTCACTGTATTTTTCACAGCTGTCTATTCCAAAATGCTAAAACCACTAAAATGTTCATCCCTGAAGTCTTGACTGCAGGTGAGGAATTTCAGAAGGATTTCAAAAGTCTGCAGGATCAGTCGGCTTGAATGAGATCAGACATGTGTATGTATGTGCGTGTAGTCATGCATGTGAATGTTGGATGCTACTGTACCTTCAGAAACAAGCAAGACCTTGTGAAATTTCCCTGCATTTCCCATCGGGGCCCCCAGCAGCATCAGGTAGTGCTTCCCCAGGGGCCTCTTTGCTACGTCTGGTCAGGGCTGCCTGTCTGCAAACACTCCATCCATCGCTGATATGAAAGGCTGTCAGAAATGTGATGGCTGAGTAGCGAGGTGAGGGCTGGCGACTGCTGCCACCTCTGGGGTCAGAGGTGAGATTGGCTCAGTGAGGGTGAAATACAGAGGGCCTCTTTGACCTGATAATTATCCAGATTGAATCCACCTGACGGAGCGGGCGACTAATAATGCTTCCACCTGGCAGCCTATGCTGACCCAGATTAGAAAACGTACAGTAAGTGTATCCTGGCACATCAATTTTGAAAAGGAAATGGAATGATTCACTCCTCCAACCTGACCGCTGTCCCAGACGAGCACTTTCCTCCTTACAAATCCATTGTTACATACCATGTTGAGGCTGGTCCGAGGTCAGAGCTGTCTATCGAGAGCTGAAATGCCACTGTCTTCACATCTCATTTCACAGGTCTGGTGGGGGTAGACAACGACAGACCCTTTCGTTCTGTAAATTGCATGTTTTGTCTCACGGGAATCATCCTGGCATTTCTTCATAAAAATTGTATGTAATGCACCGAGAAACCAACCTGTCAGTCAAACAACAATCTGTTCGACAGGTTCTTACAAAACTGCATGTGACAGATTAGCGGGATGCTGCAGGATATGTTGAACTCCTGTGGCATTCAATTCCATTGTTTCCACTCAAAGCACAGCATGAGAAGTGGAGGCCAGGAGGTTTTCTTCCCTTTTATTTGAAAAATGCTCCTTATATCTTAAAATGCCATGACCAAAGGGCTTCACCATCTTGAAGTCGAGAAAATGGACAAAGCTGCAACTCAAGCCCCTCTGTGTTCCCGTGGGATTAATTATTTGTGCCTTCCCACTTTTTCTCCTACACATATTATAACATAAACACAGCAGAAATGGCCTTGGCATGAAAATGGCATGAAGAAATGCTTTGCGCCACAGGGCTTCATTTCCATACTATGTTAAATGTTTTATTTTTCCTTTTGCCGAAGGAAAGACACAGTGAGAGGAACGAATAATGAATTCTCATCTAATACTACCTACTCAACATACACACACATACACATAATGCCCCTGTCGTGTTTCTTGTGTAATAGTGGAGGATAGGCCAGGTTAGAGGGGAACAGAAGAAGCAGAGATACCGAAAGACGAGGACAAAGAGTTGACTGGTGGAGGTTCCATGGAGAGAAATGATGGCTCAAAGAAAGAAAAGATAGAGTGAAACTAGAAACACGATTATTTTGTGTGGGAGGTTATGTGTGTGTGTGTGTGTGTGTGTGTGTGTGCGTGTGCGTGTGCGTGCGTGTGTCTGTATTCAAAGGTATGTGAGTACCTGTATGCATGGTAAGATGGAAGATTTCAGTGATGTGAAGGCAAGCTACATTTTTTAAAACACTGAAATATATTTATCTACACCTTTCTGAGATTGGAAGATTATTGGAAGCATGTGTTTGCATGAAGTCTTCTGAACACCGTGCCTTTTGACATACTGTCACTTTCATCGCCTTTGTTGTGTGCAGTTCTTATTTAGTCCATTCTGATAAGTAGCTGCAGTAACTGCTTTTGTTCAAGTGCAGGTACCAGCATTGTGCTTTTTCATCAGAAGGCTGCAGTCACAAATGTTAAACTACTTACTTTGCACATGATTAACAGATAGAGTCTGATGGGCTTTAGCCATAGATTTAATACTTCTTATTAGTATTACTTACTTCAGCGATGACATGTTTGACAGCATGATATTGTTTTATAAATAGGAAAAACTGACTTTCATTTATTTGGATATGAAAAGTGATCGTTAATAAAGCACAGGCTGAAATCTACTGAAACATGAGGTATCAAGTTTTTTTTTTTTTTCTGAAATTAGGATACATTTGTTGTTATAGGCTAGATCTGCCCTCAGATCTCCTCTGTGCCATTACATTTCAATTAATATACAACAAACTGCAAAACTAGGTGTATAAAACATTGTGATGTGATACAGTAGTCGTTTTTACACTGGGCAATAAGCTGCCAATTGGCCGGAGGGCGGCATATTGGCGGCCTGTTTTGGGCCGCCAATATGCCTCCTTGGAGGGTACACTTATTTCCGACTCCTTTTCTATGTAAACACAAGGCGTAAATGTGCCGGCCTCTGCGTGAGATGGGCGGAGGTGCACTGTTGTGCGGGCCACCGCCAGGGAGTTTTAAAACCAGGAAATAGCCGATCACAGCAGTCAGTCCATCACTTCATCCGTGGACGTCAACATGAGCAACTGGAAAGCCGCTGAGATCCAGGAGATGCTAGAGTCTCCTGGATCTCTGTAGCTGACAGCCAGCGGAGCTGTCTGGCTGTGTGCGCTAGTGGTCAGCTAACTGTGAAAGTGGCCGGAAAACTACGAACGGTCGCTACTTTCAAATTAAAAGCCCTCTGCTTTAGAACCCAGTTCTAAACTCCAATGGGGTGCAATGTAAAGCTCTTATTTTGAAGACAAACTTGTTGTCACTGTTCACTGCCCAACTTCGTGCTTCACGTCATGTCACATGTTTACGCCTACCCCAGAGGCGGCCAAGTGGCGGCTATTGGAAAAGGAGGAATATTACGCCTAGTGTTTACAAAGAGAAGGTGGCGATTTGCCGGCCTTACATTGGAGCACATGTGCCGCCTTCTCTGTGTAAAAATGGCTAGTGATACAGTGAAACAAAATGGCATTGAGCCCATGTGTAGCACTAGTTCACCATGACAAATTTATATGGTCAGCTCTCAATGGACATGAGTCAGAATGCCGGGATGCCTCAGAACACAGGACAACAGAATCTCTGTGTTCTGAAACCCAATATTTCCAGTGGCTTGGGCCATGTTATGACAGCTTTTCAGTGCATCTTGCAGAACTGCGTTTGCTGCCCACAGCACCACTCAGCATGCTCCCGACCACAGTTCAACCAGGTTGAACCGTTACTAACCCGGACTTTTAATACATGTTTAAGTTTTGTATGCTTTTTCCTTTTATAAAGCCTTAATAATCCCCAACTCTTATGTATGTTTAATGTCGGTGTAGAGAAACTAAACTTCCCCTCCTTCTCTCCTCCCACAGCACTCTGACGATATATGGCATCAGCCAGGTTGACGAGGCTATCTACCAGTGTATCGCTGAGAACCGTGCCGGCTCCACACAGGCCAGTGCTCGCCTCACCGTGCTCTGGGCTGATGGACTTCCCGGTGTGCCCGCACACGTGCGGGCCGAGGCCCTCTCGCCCGCCACCATCCAGGTGTCCTGGAGGGAGCCCGATCAGAACACTCAGGACATCATTGGTTATGTGCTCCACATTCGCCGGACCTCAGGTGAGTCTCCAATGAAGATCAAAAAATACATTGAAAATATTAATTTGTAAAATTCAAATAGAAAAATTAAATAGTTATGTACTATAGTTATGTAGCATTCAGGTGAAAATACTGTGTTGAATAGTAAAAAGAAAAGTAAATGCGTTGTTACTGAACTTACTAATAATAATTCTTAAGTGATTAATATAAACAATGTTGACATTGTCAGTGAGGGGCCTGTTTTATAAATGATTCAAAGAATTCAGGGAAAGTTGCAACTTCTCTCACATGCTCAGTATGGTGTTTCTTTTGACTAGTTAAATGTGTCAGAAACAACTGGTTAGGACATAATCTCTTGTTGCAAATTGCTGCTCACATGATACAGCCAAGCAGTTCTATCAACCGTCTCAGTTGCTATGGAGTGGCTGTATGGAGTATGAAAACTATGATAAATGTACTGTTTTAGTATTTCCTGTTACATTACACTACACTTATATTGCAGATGCTTTTGTCCAAAGGTAAATAGCTTCCTACTTCATAGGAGCGAGAGGTAGATTTTAACAAAAAGGAAATGCATTCCTCCCCCCTACAAGTGTGTTCAGTGCTATACTCCTACACTAAAGATGATTTAATTAGGATTAATAAAAAAAGAAAGAAAGAATTATTTTTGCCTTGGGATCCATGTTTGTGGGCTACTTAAATGATGCTCCCTGTGTGTGCATGTTCACACATGCACACGTACATGCCTGTTTACACTCATGCAGTGTGTTTGTTTACAGCTTTTGGCAACTGTAAAAGGGTGTATGTGTGTTTAGGCTTCTGTGCGTGGTGAGAGTCTTGCAGCTCCAGCTGCTCTTCTCCTCGGTAGTTCTATCGGATGGATAATTAAGGGCCCCAGGGGCCAATAGGATCCGCTGTAATTACCATTCCAAGATGGCACAGCCCAATAGGTTGAGGGCTGGAGGTAGATAGTGGCTACGCTTGGTTGGTTTCTGGATTAAGTGCAATAAAATACTTTAACACATCCTTTATAACTCCCCCTTTAACCCCCTCCACCTTCTAACTCCACCCCTGTAATTCACCCAGGCATTGTCATTCAGGCTCGGAAAGCCAAACTAGATTTGCTACAGTAACAGAGCTGCTTTGATGAAACCATGAAATGGGCAATAACCATAAAATGATGACAGAAACAGATTGTATTTACTGTGCCCTCTCCTGATCTTATTTGCCATCACTTAAATGCCTGCTCCTCCTCCTCCTCCACCTCCTCCCATCCATTTTCTTTTCCCATGTGTCATTCGTCTTTCCTTCTCTCACTTTTTTCTAACATCACCTGTTCTTTCTGGTCCTCCCCCAGACCCTGTGGAAATGGAGTATGAGGAGGCCGTCAGCAAATTGACGCTGCAGCAGATTATCCGGGACCTGGAGCCCTCCACCAGTTACACCTTCTACGTCAAGGCCTACACATCCCATGGGGCCAGCAAACCATCAGACAGTGCCACAGAGAGCACTCATGGGGAGGGTGAGCACATAAAACATATCTTTTACTGATAATAAACATGCATGGACATGCAAACACACAAGATTTTGACAGTACATCTATAACATGTGGATAATCTGGGATTAATTACCCTGTCATGATTGCTTTAATGATCTGTTGATTTATTTTGTTTAGTTAAGGGTACTTTTAAAAACTTCTCTCGAAGATTTTGAAATTAAACAAATGTGTGATTTGATGGTCACATTTGTTTTCCATTTATTGTCGTTTTTGTGTGTTGCAGTGCCTGCGCCTCCATCCCTCTACACCAAGGTGGTGAACAGCAGTGTTATACAAGCAATGTGGGAACCTTCCTCCAAGATGGGCCAACACCAAGGCTTCAGGCTGTATTACAGACGAGCCCACACACCACTGTTCACTGGTCCCTTCACCTTCCCTCGCAATGTCACCCAGTACAACATCACTCAGCTGGGTGAGACATGTAGTTTCTTAGTCATAGAACAGATAGTTTGTATAAACTCAATCCTCATTTTGATCTTCTTCTTGGACCAGGGCTCTACAGTGCGAACATTTCGCTCGCATATTCCCCGAAAAAAATGTATGTGCGAACCGGGAAAATGATTTTGGCGCTCAGTGTGCGAGCAAAGGTCACAAGTTATCATGAGTTAGTTACCATCACAACCTATTTTATCTGCGATCGTTCAAAAACTACAATCCTCTGGCCACAACGCACCAATCACAGTAGTTTTCTGTAATGACGCAACCAGTGTCACGTGAGAGGTGAAAGGTCAACGGACTGTGGTGCAGTTAGTTTTAGGTTGGGGTTAGCGTTAGGTTTATTCGGTGGATATTCACTCGGGTTCCAGCCGCGACATTACTGAGGTTCGCCCAGCAGGAGCACGGTTAGCTCACCTCCCAAAACCTTGCACTGAATTGCTGAAAACTGATTTAGGGACCTACGCTGACAAGACCAATTTGCTATGGATGCTCCTAGCATCACAAGCCGACAGAGGAGCAGGCAGGGGCCTGGAGCTGGGCTGGAGGCAAATCCGGGAGAACACCGCTTCCGTCCATCCTACTTTCCAACGTCCGAAATTTATATGCTGTTGTTTATTTTATCCTGCACTATCCTGAGCCATTGACACGAATGTTCGTCCTCATTGCACTGTAAAGTGTAATTCGAATGACAATAAAAGAAAATCTAAGTCATTAAATTACTTAGCATAAATATATTAATACAAAATAATTGCAGTTTTTTTTTTCAATATCTTCCATGTCATGTGACTCCAAACCAGCAGCAGATTGTATTAGTAAACTGGACGAATAAGACACACCTATTTCTGTTGTATTTTAGTGCTTCCTCTATTTTATACGAACATTAATATGCACTTGGACAACTGACAGTCTTTGTGTTTAGTACACATTGGATACAAAATGAAATATAATAAAAAAATTGTTTTGTGCTGCCTGATATGAAGAAAATTCTGTAAATCATTTTGTTTGTGCTGCCTATTTAAGTGTGAAGTGTTCGATAAATCGATAAATAAATATTTTTTGTGCTCCCAGATATATCTTTGTGCTCTCAGATATTTTACTTTAGGAGCACATGTGCTCGTTGGG